>DWJZ01000212.1:0-38693 GCA_018249125.1 Asbolis capucinus
GTGGACTTCACACACCTTTGAGAACTTTATGGGGAACTTTCGGGAGTGCAGGTTTCCTCACGCTGTTTTCCTAAACCGAAAAAAGTGATAATCAAGTTCTGCTGCACTCAACGTCCATACCTTTGAAAATTAGAACTGTTGCTGGATTTGAATCCAGGATCTCCGTTCGACAGACCAAAGAAGAAACCACTAAGCTATCACTGTCTAAAATTAAATGAATATTTATCCTTAGTACTAACCTTATTTTTTCTTTAACATACTACATTTTCGAGCGGACGCTGTGGGGGTTGTGTTGCAACGCGTCCATTAATTTTTAATCGAGTCTGCGAACTAATGACCTACATTTTTTAGCACCCATAATTACTGCGGTCCCTTTGCCTAGGGAAAATGCGGTATTTTTCATCTTGTTTTATGGGATACTTCTAAGGTTACTTTGATCGTATAAAGGAGAGGAAAATACAGAATTCCGTTATTAAAAAAATACTGGCTTTGTGGTTATGTTATACATACATAATCTCTAAGACAAAAATTTGGTTGGAAGTTTCTTTGGTTTGTGATGTTAAAGCGTGGTTAATCTTTTTATATTATGTACCTGTCTACGATGACAATCCGGTCCGGTCCGGTCCGGTCCGACAAACGATAATATGGTAAAACTGTTCATTTCATACAGGGTATGTTCTATTTAACTCTCTCGTATCACCAGACGCACGTTGGGTACATGAAATCTTTATTTCAATTATAAACGAGGTATATACGGTATAGAGAATGGGATAGGGCTATGTAAAAAGAAAAAGACCGCGCCCCGTCTATGAGCTTGTCCGTTGAGGCGTAAACTCCAAAAAACGCTAAAAACAAATCGATTAACGGTAAAGACAGATGGCGCCACGTCAACCATAAATTGACGTTCATGTTTACAACTCATTGACGTCATCGTCGTTTATCGATAAAAATGTATCGCCCCAGGCTTAGAAGTTTCATTGCAGGTCTATACTCGTAAGCTCAGTTTTGTGACAAACAGTCCAATAAAACGTCCGGCCAACGTATCGTCGTAATCGTAACGCATTTCACGACCGTTTTATGTGCGGCTGTTATTGGTCGCGGGTTTATTGCGATTGCTGATAGCCATGAAGGAAAGTAATGGCCGTTTACTTTCCTTCCGTGGCCGATGGCGTTGAGGTCGTTCGGTATCATTGTGACGCTATCATAACTGACGTAATGCTGATTGATTGCGAATGTGAATTGTTGAAATGTGTCAAAGATTTAAGATTTATCAGTTGATTGGCTGGTGCGGCGTTCCTCCGCGGCAATGTACGCCTTGTTATATCGAATGTATCTTGTTTTATTTAGTGGATAATGTAGAATATAAATTCATCGATCATCGCTTTGAGAGAGGACTATATATCTATAACTTACATTTTGTTCCTTTAGGCGATGAATTTCTGAAAATATTTTCACAGGCTACCCCTACGTTCTATAAGGAACACCTGTACACTGTTTGATGCCTCCGGTTTTCATTGTCAGTCAATAAGTAACTGTTATGAATTTTCTAAGTACCTCAGTTTTTGTAATTGGTGCGAATACTCTAGTATATACCTAGGATCTATGTATATAACCCTCAATTCCCATGTGCCACCACGCTGATCCGGTAAGTTGGCTAAAAGCTAGTCTTTTTCTTTGTCATTTCTGAACATAATGTGAATGGCGAGTAGAATGTTCATATAAATCAACAGAATAAAATAAAAACAAAAAATATATAAACATGCATTTCATTAAATAAACCGGATTTTGACGCATTGTGCCATTCCATTTTATTTTACAAAAAACATTAACGTGAACTCCGTGAACAATATCCGCATCGGGACTTTTCAGGACAAGTGTCAAAACATGTGTGAGATTGATTACGCCAACAAAACATGTGTGGTTGTTAATGCATTACATTTATTAAAGGTTTAATTAATTCAGATCCTTATTACAATGTTTATTAAGTCTAAAATATGATAGCGAACGGTGTTCATTCATATTTCGTTAATGACGACAGAGCAAGTCGAACGTAGGGTGAATAGTTTATGTTAGGGCAATGAACTTATAAAGACGGAGATTAAACTATTACGTGAATTTGGTTCGAATATAAGGATATAATTATATTTGTCTCTATGTTATAAACGATGTGTAGCATGTGAAGCAAAGATTTTCGGGTACTTTCCTGGCCGGTGCAGATGTCCTAAATAAATATTCGTTGTCAGGTCAAGGGTATGTGATTTGTGTTTTCATGACACCTGAGACACGGGAAATCATAGTGCGGGGGTATGAGTGTAAGCTCTTATTACTTTATCATTTGGTTAGTATTTCAAGAATCGTGTTGTTCATTTTAAAATTATATCAAATTTTTTATTGTAACGTATGCTCACGATTATGTATTATACCAATATTTCGTCTAGTTGCATGGATCATCGTCAACCATGTCTGGTCTAGCGACTGCACCATATGTGCCTTTTAGTAGACAAACGAAACCGATCAAGAAAGTGACTATTTTCATCATTCAAGAAATATGTACTAAGAATAATGAGTCACTATTCATCTTTCCACTGAATTTCACTGAACGCTTCCGAAGTCGTTTAACTCGCCCAAGTACTGTCCAACGCCCAACCAGACAAACTGTCGGGCTACTACTACTACAATATACATATTATAAATTAAAGAGTTTGTGAGTGCCGGATGGATGGATGTTTGTTAGTCCTTTACGCAAAACTAATGAACGAATCTTAATGAAATTTAGCACAGAGCACAAATCATGTGTTATATCTACATCTACTGCTAACCATTACGCCGTGAAAATGAAAAATTCCTCCCAATACGATGTTTCGAGGACACTCTGTAATCATAAACGGAATTTGATTTCATATTCTCCGGGATAATTTCCGTCCGGATAACGGCAATTTCTTGTGTTCTGTGCTGAACTAACAACGTGGAACGAGCGCACGCTATTTTGGTCCTTAATATAAACAATATACTAACTGCATTCCTCTGTGTAAGATATCTGCTAACGCAGTATGTATCGATAGTAAATTTAATAAGGCTAGTTCTGTCTTGTTAGTATTAGAAATATTTGAATTATATACTTGTATCGTATCTGGTAGTCTGTGTGAATCTCACAGATATCATCCAAGAGTATGTTGAATTGCGGTGTATGCTTGGGATCATTATGGAATATATATGCTGTCTATGGAGAATGAATACACGTAATATTCAATTGCCAAACCGTTACTGAGAGCTAAATTGAATAGATTAATTTATATCACAAACAATACGTAGTGCCTATAACAAACGACGTAGATATACGAGCAAATTAAAAGGTACCGAAAACGGAATTACATCCGAAGTCATTACAAGAGCCGAGAACCTCACTTGCATGTTACTCATCGTGTATTCATCTGTGAATGACATCAGACGATACAATTAACTTACTGCGTAGACATTCCTTGGAACTAGATTTGGACAATTGAGCCGAAGAGGTGAACATAAGAGGGTATTATGGATGGAATCATCAAACTATTAATATTTCTGAAGTAAAATTAAATGTGAAATGACGTTTCAGCTTTTCGCAGAGCGTATTGCTTCGAAATCACCTGCAAAATACTTGATAATTTACCGAGCCTAAGGAAAGCATAGTTTCTAGTATTTTCATTTTGAACAAGGGTATTTTAGACAAGATATTTAGGTGTATTAAGATCAGGATACATATGTTTATTACTTTCGTTTTCACTAACGGAAAATATTGTAATAAGGGCCTATGTAGGGTTCCAAATAAATTAGGATGTCGTCGGCACATTAAGAGCGATGACCGACCGACCTCTTAATGAGATTCTGTTGGCGCCGACGCTTCTATACCACATTCTATGCCACATTATAATTGAATTATACTCCTCGTTTATCGCGAAAGTTGTCTAAAAATGATTCATCGGATTCAATTAACACTTCTCACCAAGTTCTCTTGTCTCTTATGTACTGCTTTTAACTTGTACCTGTCCCTTGATTTCTATTACTCTACATATACATATGTGGATAAGCTATCCTAAAAGTGAAATCAATGATTAATGAACCATCATTAAGGCAACCCAGTGGCAGTATACTACTAATTATATCAGCATATTTCAATACAAGTTATTCGGTTTTTTTCTCATAAAACCCTGCAATAGAATGTGCCTTCCTAGCTTGTCACCTACGGAAGGTTTATGTCAAATAGTCTTTGTCGTCTCCCAAATAAGGGAAGACGCTTGCTGCTCGGCTGACAGTTCGTTATTCACTATTGCAGATATCCACTAGATGGCAGGAACCGTTACTGATCACCATCAGTGCCATCATCAGCTGCTAATAATTTATAGAATAAACTATATTACGATTATTATATCCGGCTCGGTAACAATATTATCGGAATCTATTTTTTAAGAGTCGCCATGTTTGTTTGTTGTAGGACGAGGAGTCACTAGATTCCACGCGACCTGTTCCGAACATCACCCACCACAGCATCATGTACGCACCGAAATGCCTCGTCATCGTCTCCAGGCAGGATTACATCGACACCTTTCGGGTAAGTAACTTAAACTTCCTCCTTCCTTCCTTTTAATTTGTTTTGCGTCTGCTGGATTTCCTTGCTTTGTTTTATTCTATGTCTGCTGTATTTCCTTGCTTGAGTCAGTTGCCAAACGACTCGTGTTCCGAGGACTCGAGAGTCATGATTTTAATGATTGTGACCATTTGCCAACTTGAAGTTCATCTGCTTCTTTAAATCCAGTAAAATCTTTGTTTGCTAGAAGAGACATGTTTTATTATTTAATTACAGACCTTGTGCTTACGTTTCATGGAACCGATTCCTCAGTATTATATAGCTGAGAGCTAAAAGATATTATCAGGTTTTTTATTAAAGCATGGCTCTAATTCTTTATTGGTCCATTATCGTGTACGGGTCCGTTCTTATAACTGAGAACGTTTAGACCATACTCCACCAAGTTACATCATTGCTTATCGGTGGAGCTCTGAGCTCAAACATTTATGTGTTAGTATTTATTAGCTCTCAATGTCAGTAAACCTCTTAAACAGAAACTATCCTATTTGAACAGCTGATGCGTAAATATTTTATGTAAACTTACAAGAATTCGAGAAATATTGTTAAAGCTGGAGGAGCTCTGAGCTAATGAGTGTAAGTATCGTAAGGTAATTAATCTTTGCTTTCAAAATTACCTCATAGAGCACGTTGGTGTAACCGTACGAAGGTGGAATGGCTCTCTTTTGCGTGGAGAGTAGAAAATTTTCCTGAGCTCCAGTTGTGGGGAACCACTTTGAAAAGTACAGATGTGGATTTTGCTGACCAGCTACCACGCCTACAGGCCCTTAATTTAAATGGCAATCTTGTTGTTTGTAACGTCTGAGATATTGTATATGCGAATTCAGTGGCCAGATGCACGTTAGTCACGATTCTGGAAACAGATGCACATGGGCGGAGGTGACCAATGTTATCACGTGCCTGTCGATTTGTTTGCTGATATAGGGAATTTCTTATATTGGCTAAATAGGCGTAACTCGTGGAAATGCGTACACAATCATCACAGTCTATTTGTTCGTCTGTATAATTGAGAATATTCTGTGGACCTGTTCGATTTATTATATGCCGCTAATGCCATGACGGCCCGCCTTGCATTGTTAATGTCCTAAGGCAGCGGTGAAAGCTTTCCATCAAATGAGCTGTCTTGTTTATCTTATATTATTATAAGATAATTTAATTTATAACATTAAAAAAACATTATATCGGATCCAAGCAATTAGTCACACAATGGTAATATAAATATACATACATATATTTATATTATATAAGTTAGCGGTTGACTACGAAACCACCTGATGTACGTAGTCTTTGATGTTGAAGCGCAATATCTTAGTAAAAGCCTATTCACTCTTAACTTGAAGACATTTACATTATAATCGAACAGAAATGTCGACGCAGGCAACTTATTCCTTCGCAGTACGGATAATTAAGTATCGGCGGTGTGTTTACGACGAAGGGATGAATGCTCGCTGTTCGTCGTTTTGTTCGATGGTGGAACGGGGATGGGGGAGATCACTCGTGTAATTCCACCGCACAATTCGGGGTCACCAATAAGTCTTTAAGCACGCGTTTCCATTGAATCCAATGTTATATAATGATACAATTATAATAAATAATAACCTGGATGGTTATTACTATTTACTTTTAATTCCTCTTTACAGAACTGCTTAGGCATCATCTACACGGTATGGGTAGAAAACCTTGGGGTTCCGCTGGAGACTCTGGTGGGCAACTTAGTTGGGTGTGTGCTGGTGCCGCCGGCGGGGGGACCCCAGGTGCGGTTCAGCATCGGAGCTGGGGATAGGCAGGCACTGCAGCCGCCCGCCGCCCCGCCCATGCCGGTCACCCACACCTCGGTGCACATGCTACTCAGATTGCTGGGTGAGTTCGGTAGGGCTCATATTCGTCCCTGGGGTTTGAGAATTTGTAAGTCGAGGTGAACTTATGTTATCAATAGTTTTTACAAACACCTTTCGAAAGTATGCACTCGCATCTTTTCAACGAATCCCTACAGTGAGAGGTATAGGAAGTAGGAGCACCAAGAAAACCCCAAGGAGATATTTTTTCTACTTACATTATAGATTGCCCTTATTCCTACCGTTCGTTGGTTTTTTCGTGATTGAGGAATAAATCCATCCATCGATCCATTCATTCATCAAAAAGCTTCGCATTTATAATATTAGTAGAACTTATGCCTTTCGACATTGTATTCCAGGTATTCACAACTCGGTGACGCTATGGTGCGCTGTGATGAGCGAGCACAAGGTGTTGTTGGTGTCGCTGGCGGCGGCGCGGCTGGCGGCGGTGTGTCGCGCACTCGCCGCTCTCATGTTCCCGTTCCGGTACGCGCACGTGTACATCCCGCTGCTGCCCGCCGGGCTCGCCGAGGTGCTGGCCACGCCCACGCCGTTCCTGATCGGGGTGCACTCTAGTCTTAAGGAGGAGGTGTCGGAGCTGGTGAGTTTATTTTGATTTGGCGCTGAAGGACTTTGTTTGTTACGCTTAATTTTGACTTTAAAAATGCGTCGATCAATTAATTATACAAAAAGTTGAAAAATAGGTAATGGGTTGAATATTATGCGAAAAATATATTTTATAAATGTATTTATTTTTGCCATTTTATCCTATTTTTCCTGTGTTTAGTCGTCGTATATATTTACGTATTACAGAAATTTTCATCCAAAGATAATTTCATAATACTTCATAGATATCCTTGTTGTCCACGAACAAGTCACTGGTCTCTTCTCATGACCGAAGACACTTAGACCATACATAAGGATGTACATGTACGTACAGGTCTAGTGCGTATTCATATTTCTGTATTATGGTGGCAGCCGCACACCCCATCATCCATTTAGTGCAAAAATGCACTAAATAGCCCAACAAAGTAGCCCAAGCAAGTAGCACGATTACTAATTGTCAAACTGAAACAATATATGAGTACATGCGACTGTCACAAATGAAGAGTTCCGTTTCTATGCTCATGGGTCACTAACCGCGTAATAATGTTTAGTTCTACATATATTCGATAGATAAAAAATGTCCGGGTCTAAAATTAGATTGCTGTTTCCATATTAATTATTGAAAACATTTTATAATCTTTCATAGTGTTATTTCCGTATTCACTTTTTGAGCCTTATAAGGTAAGAAATTTATCATTTGTGTAGTGAAGTGAGGAAATCTAGTGAGGAAATCTGCACATATAAGAGTTCTGTAATATTTGCAAACCTGTGTTTGTTTGCTTGCATTTAATTAGTGTAATAATCATTTGTTATCACCACATTATGATATAAAGTCGTTGTCTGTTGCAATAATTATAGGTTATATTTTTAATCATTCCAGCTGGATGTGATAGTGGCAGACCTGGATGTGGGTTCGCTACACATCCCAGCCGGGGTGAACATCCCCCGGCCGGAGGGGAAGCTGCTGTCGTCGCTGCAGGAGGCGCTAGCGTTGGTGCTCCAGCCTGAGCTCCGTTCAGCTGACTCGGCCTTCGCTCCACCACCGCCAGCCGCATCGCCGCCGCACATGCTCGACAAAGAGATCCGTGCTGTTTTCATGCGGACGTTAGCTAAACTACTACAGGGATATAGGTATTAAGGAAAAGTTTCTCTTTGTACTAGGTTGCGGTTCAATCTGTATTATATGAGGAAATGAGGATATATGTTGAGGGTTACGAGGGAACGCGATCCGCTGGTCGCTCGCATGTTTAACTGATTGCAGAGGTTTATAAATAGTGGAATGTAAAGTGCTTAGTCATAAAACAAAAAGTGTTGTCAGTTTCTTCATATAAATTTGTCTATATGACGCATTATGTTGTTCCGATAGTTATGTTAATGTTAAGAATCTTTATCCCATGTTTATTTTATTTTAAAAATTTCAATGATGTGTATATTTACCAAATCATCAAGTGTTTTTTGTTTAGTTTAGAATTCTGAAAGTGTTCAAGACTGTGTACTGTCGCACTCTATATTCGTTAATGATTACTTAAATCGCTCCTTTCTTGATGTATGTAATATGTAAATAACCATTTCCAGTGCGGTAGTTAGTCTTCATTTATTTCTCTATAGTCATTTTTATTATAATTTAAAATGTGAATATATATTTTTTTTCAGACATTGTCTTACAATAATCCGCATCCATCCATCACCGGTGCTGACGTTCCATAAGGCTGGATTCCTGGGTGCTCGAGGTCTTTCGCAGTGTCCCTTTGCTATGAGGCTGCTGGACTCGATGTTCTTCAACGGCCTGGTGGCTGAGCGGGGACCACCATGGAGGCCCACTGATATATGGGATGAGTTGGTGCAGTAAGTTGCGATTTTGGATCAGTACCTTGGGCACTAAGTAATTGGCTGCCGCACTCAGTGTCGTTAATGGTTACTTAAGTAAATTAAACCGATTTTTAGTAAATGATATATATGGCTTTGGTACTAAGGAGAGATTTAGGTAACCGTTATACGAGTGCGGCAGTAAGGATTCCTACTTCTAATTACGTAACTGTGCATAAAAGTAATATAGAATATGCCTATATTCTTTCCAAATATTTTATTTGGGATTACATCTTGAAATGGTAACTTCGTAAGAAACTCTAAATTTATCATGTACCGTGTTCGACTTATTCTTTTCGATTGACTTTAGTGATAATAATACTTTGAAGTGGTTATTAGTTCTAAACGCCGCACTCGAAATGACCTAAGAACAAACCTTTATGTTACCCATAAATATCTGCCTCCACCGGGAATCGACCTTGAAACTCTGTTTGCAGTGTTGCTAAGTGCTATGGATTGTGGTTATTATGTTAAAAATATCCGTTTAAATTTTATCGTTTTATTATTTGTAATGTTTTGCCTATTTTATGTAAATTTTTAATCAAAGTACAATGTTGATTTTCCAGAAATCTTCCAGAGCAGCAGCGGTTAGAGTCATTAAACCCAGAAGTAGAGATCCAACATATCCAGGATCTGGCGATGCAGTTACATCTTAATGAAAATCCTAACCCGCAGGTAAAGCAGCCACGTATATAAAGATTACAATTTATTATGGTTTTAAATTGGTTATTATAGTCCTGTATACTTTTATAATATATTAGTTTTCGCCCGCGGCCTCACCCGCTTGGTTTCACAAAACTAGAAAATATCCAGACTCTATCTCTGTGTGTCTGAGCTACAGAATATTGTCACTTCTTCAATTTGTATTATAGATTCATTTTTATTCAGTCCGCAATCACTAAGCTTAGTCGTTGCGTGCGTAAGTTATCACATCTAATGTGAATATTTGTTAATTTTATTATATGCTTTCATTATATGTAATATCAGAGTTTTATGATTTCGACAAGGGATTTTACTATCCCTTATACTGTGACTAAATTTCATTAAGATACGTTTTGTAGTTTTTGCATGAAAGAGTACTATACTAAATATACATTCATTCTCACAAATTTTCATATTTATAATATTAGTATCATTCTTTAAATCTGGCAAAGTGACAAATTCATATAGACATATATGACAAAGGGAGATATTTTTTGAATGTAAAAGTCTATTTTTAGTGTTTCATTCAAGAACATTGAAACAGACAAGTTGTGTTACTTTATTTCGCCAACGTTAAATACCTAATCAACAGAAACGTGATATATCTGCGGTTGTTAGTTCCTAGATTAATGTTATAATGTGACAATTTTGTCGACCCCAAAAATTTTTTGGATAAGGTTCTATGCTTATCAATGCTTAATGATGTATCACAAAGGCAAAGTAAATTAAAAAAAAATCGATTAATAAATTACCGCCTTTAAAATCTGTCGCTATATGCTGAGAGGCCTACCTCTAGCGTGTTTAAATGTGCCACTGACATTATCGCGCTTGACATTTGTGACATATGAATGTCAAGCGTCACTGTCACGTGTCGCAAGTGACAACTAACGTCGGACCAGATCGTATCTGTGCAGGCGTACCAGCAGCGAGTGCTGCGGCCGCCGGAGGGTGCCTCCGCGCGCATCCACCAGCCGCCGCTCCCTGCGCTGGACGCGCGCCGCGTGCGTGACGTCATCGACGACGTGGTCTCACGGAACACCACCAATAATAAGTTAGTGTCATATTATCGTGGAAATTCATACAATATTTACGATACTTAGGTTGAGTGTAGTAAATATTATACAAAAACAAGTTTTATTAAAAATATTTAAAAACACTAGCATTAATTATAGATTCATAATACAAAGAAACAAAAAAAACTCATAACTGTATTGTTAACCGTTGAGGAGTTCCTTTGTCTGGAGCCAATCCTGAACGTAGTATCAGGTCATGTCAGGTATTAACTGAGTATGTGATCAATATATTTTTTTTACTATTTGCTTTATGTAAGATTATAACAAACCTTTAATTTAAAAAAAGTTTGTTTCTAATAATTATTATTGTTTATTTAGGATATCAGCGGTTCGGTTACCGGCTCCTCGCATCATCCCGCCCGGCGCTCCGCCCACCGGCGCGGCTGATCAGTCGCAACTTCTGCTTACCAACTCTGCCAGACGACTGGAGGTAATTTCTTGTATTGTTATTATTGATAATTTTAGTTTAGTATAACGTTTTATGGACCCAGTTTTCACATGAGAAGTCTACAGTGTAAATATCTGTCGAGCCACCTTTTTGACAAACTCGTTGGTCTAGTGGTTAACGAACTCGACTGCTGCACCGAAGGTCGTGGGTTCGATTCCCACTCAGGTCAAACTTTTCGGTGATGAGCAGGAATGTTTTAGTGTGTCTAATATAAATAAAGTGAAAATATATATTTTTCAACATTTCATTAGAATTAGACACTGAGAATATTAATACAGACTTTGCTAAAGTGTTCTATACAATAATTTAGAATTTTAGTATACACATGTCAAGACTAATATAAACCTTGGACTCCCACAAATACATAAGTTACTTAATTTAACCGAAAATTGTTATACTCTTAGTACAAGTGTCCCTAAGCAGTGGACCACAGCTGTAACAATTCAGATTCCATTGTAGTATTGTCATATAAGCATAAAAAATTGTAGTATTGTCAGACAAAGTAAGTAATTGTAGTATTGTCAGACAAAGTAAGTAATTGTAGTATTGTCAGACCAAGTTTGAGTTTTGTCCAAAGTTTTGAGTTGTCCAAAGATATTTATTTATTTATTAGTGCTTGTGAAGTTGTACAGGGTTAATTAAATCTAGTTTTAATATATTAGCTATAAATATTTTTAGAGGCTTGGAGAAATATCATACAACAAGCTAACCCCCTAACAGATAATTTTCATCCAATCTTCTTCCGTACCGAAGCAAGAGTAATTTCTAGTTTAACATAAATGTAATGAGTACAGGTACTGCGAGCCTGTATAGCGGCGATATTCGAGTCTCGGTACGCGGACGCGCGCAAGTCGTTCCCGGCGGTACTGCGTGCGTTGCGGGCGCCGACCGCGCGGGCCGCGCTCGTGCGGGACCTCGCCGCTCGCCTGCCCACCAACAAGCACCTGCTGCATCACCACCAGTTCGACCTTATTGTTAGGTGAGTAGTAGTGAATACAATGATTATACCGTCTTGTGTCGATCCTAAGTGATCACCAAGATCAGCAACAGTCAGGAGGATGGGCAATGGCTAGTGTCGCTAGCTTCGAAAAGCACGTTAATAGATTTTAGGTCTCGAAAGAAAAAAATAAAATTCACTTTACGGGAAAATGTACACACCATAATTAGTTTATGATTTCGTCTTTACAAAATAACAGGTAATGTTAAAATCTTTATTAATATCAATATCGACATGTTATGTAGTTTAATCACACTCATATCCCTCTGTATCCTCGTCGAACTCGACCGTGGCCTGCACACAGCCTATTGTCCTGGCGCCCTGCAGCAGTTTGCCCACTGCAGTGAACCGCCCGTACACGCAGTCCTTGGGGAACTCGCAGTAATCCAATGGGAACTCCTTTAAACTATACTTTCCCTTTGGAAATAATAAAAGAAACAAATTGTGTATGTGCATAAATAAATAAATTAAAACAAATTTTCCTTAAAAGTTAAGACTGTTCGTCTGACAGGCAGCGGACTATGAATAACATTTTCAACATTACTAAAACATATTATATATGTTTATATTATATATGACTTTAGATGCAAGTTATGCTTTTCAAAAGATGCTATCAATTACTTTCTGCCTTGTAATATATATTATTAAAAAAAACCACTCATGTGCGTGACAGCGCATGCCCTATGTTAAATTCGTATTGCTTACATATACGAGTATAATTCGTATTACTTTAATATTAAATATGCGTCTGTAACGACACTGGTCAACCCATAATGGGCACCCACATCAAAAATGTATTGTGTGATCTTACTGCTTTGATGGGGAACTCCGGGGGATTGATTTTTGCCGATTCGAAGGCGCGCATCATGTTGTTCTTGGCGTACTTCTTGCCGAAATTCTCGACGCTGTTGTCAGATAACACTTGCCACTCTTTGCACCCGCCGTCCACGTGCTTGCAGATTGTTATCAGGGCCTGGGGAATCAAGTGAAGGTTCACAAAGCTAGATTATAGCTCTCCGTTATTCTCCATTACGTCAATCCTACTATTATCATAAATGTGGAAGTTTGTGAGGATCGGTGGATTTTGTTTCTCTTTAGCGCAAAAACTACTGAACGGATTTGAATGATATTTGGCACATAGATCGATTATAGTCTGTAATAAAATATATTTTACTTGATATCGAAATCGTGCGGTACATTTGAATGTATGTCAAAGTTAAAGTAAGCGACATTTCCATAGTAAAAAACAACTTTATATTCCTATACATATAAGCCCTTCTGGCACAAAGTCAAGCAGTTTTAAGTGACATTTAACGGCGGAATGCAGCTAGTCTAGTAATCTGTTTTCAATGTCTTAATAATCCTATGAAAGTAAGTTGTCTATCATTAAGATATACAATACCAATACCGGGAAACCTATTAAATCCCAAATGCTCACATATACCTTTATTTGGTACAATTTAAAATGTTTTTATTATTTAGTTTAAGATACATGACTACCAATCGCAGAGCAGCATTTCTGCGGTAGGAATACACATATGGTATTTTTTTATTTTTAAATTACGTACATGTATTGCTTATGTTGTCTGTACCTCTATGGTACGTCTGCGTTACCATATACCACTCATTCCCGTGTTGTATCACATTATTACGTGACCTTTTTTTTACATTCTAACTTGATACATAACTCACCCCAATCGTATTGTCAACGTCTATGTTACACTCAACTTCGATATCGAACACGTCGAGTGTACGGTTGTACTTGCGTCGTACGGCGTTGATATCACATTCGTACGGTCCTGTTTCCTCCTCGCACGGGTCCACGCTCACCGTTATCCACTTGCCCTTACCCTGGGCCACACAATAAATACTGTAATAAATATTGTAGTAAATAATATAATAAATACACTCGCATACTAATTCCTCTGTACTTGAATTCCCGGTTTCTCAAATGGTCAGGATAACAATATCGATCACAAATTATACCTAAGTGTCTAAAAAACAATATTTCTGTCACATTAATATGCACCCTGGCCTTATAAAATATATATAATTCTATGTATCTGCTTTTTTATATCCAAAAATGCAACATTGCATTGTCATAAAAGAACAAAAAACACATACATTTACAACAATAAAATTAAACATAAACTATTTGAGATTAATTTTTAAATGTTTAAAAATAATCTTGTTCTTTTACCATATATCCCTGTGCAAACACCAGCCTACACGAAGCGGCACATATTAAAAATAGACAGTAAATTTTCATGGTTGTGCTCGGTTTCACTCTGGAATATGACCACACTTTGCAGTTTGGGTGCGCAGTATAAATAACTTACAATTCCTATGCATGTCCAACGGCTATTTTGATTTTATCATTTTCATGTTTCGATCTGGTTATTAACTCCCAACTCAATAGATATTTGTCCTTTAACTGTCATTTGATATCATTTGATCATGTTATCTATCTTGCTTGCATGATCATTTAATTGTATACCTACTCGTACATGCAACTTATCGAAATATACTACACAAGGAAAATATTAATATACCTAACATTCCAAGAACTCGAGTGCTTCGTAATATCATTAAAGGACGAAAGCTTCAAATTTGTTCCATATGTTGAGAAAGAGTGATACTTTGTTCTTATGTACTGTCTTTAAAACGATTGGAACAAGTCCTTAACACTTCCCGACTTTTAGAAGATGACAATTTAAGAAGAATATTGTAAAAGATATTTTTTCTTTAGCTTCAATTAGTTTATATAGTATTTGATTGGCAAAGTTGTTTAGACTAATAAAATTTAATTATTTTAAGTAAGGACTGGCTTACAACCCAATAATTGTCCACTACTGTACACAGATATCTGCTCATAATTGACCATACTCCACCACGCTGCTCCATTGCGGATTAGCAGGGGAATTAACGACGAATACGTAACAGTATATGTGAATGAATTGTTTGTGTCACAGATTAATGAACTGCGCGTTGCAGTCTGCTAGTGCGCTCGACGAACATTCCATAGCGGCGGCCATCCTGCCACTGGCCACTGCTTACTGCCGGAAGCTGTGCACCGGTGTCATACAGTATGCTTATATGTGCATACAGGTCAGTTTATAATATTTTTATACGTTTTTAATAATTGTTGCTTCATGTTTTTAAGTTTTCTCTACTTTACAATTTGTTAGGGCGTTGTTATTTTTCTATTGGAATATTTCCAGCTTGTTTCGTTACACAATAACAACAACTACGTTTCAGTCCATTTACTTCATCTTGACTAAATCAGAGGATGGCATGATCAAATTTTATTGAAATCACCACATAACACATTCATATGCCTTAAAAACTTTTCAATACGCGAGATTTGTCAATTGCCACGTAGGCAAATTTAAACATGGTGACAAATTGCATACATCATTGCTATTATCATTAATGTCCGATATATTTTAATTGTAAGAAGGCGTCAAAATAAGTTATATGTTTGAGTTTTTGTTTTTTGTATAGGAGCACCCGGTGTGGACGAGCCAGCAGTTTTGGGAGGCAGCGTTCTATCAGGACGTGCAGCGAGATATCAAGGCTCTGTACCTGCCTAGTGGACATCAACGGGTGCCCAGTCCTCGGTGAACCCTTCATAACACTCTATTCAACTAGCAGCACTTTATTCTCCATGCATTCAATATTACAATGAAATTACTGTTTATACTTTTAAACTTGTCTCTAACATACTGGTGATGGTGGTATTTGAAGTCCGTTCTAAAAAAATCTACTTCAAACCTTCAAAGATTCTATTCTTCAACCACTTAGTAAGTAATAATTAATTGACGGTTAAGAATATGGTATGAATAAGCATAATATAAATATTTAACGTGCGTAATTTTATTTCAGGGAGGATGAAGAATACATATCGTTGCTTAAGGCGCAAGAGCCGAGCGCACTGGAGATAGCCGCTGAGCAAATGAGGCTATGGCCTAGTTTGCCGCAAGGTACTATATACATTTCATTATGACTGGCCCACTGTTGGGCAATCTAGTGAATTGGTAAAGAGTGTAAAAATTGAACAAGTTCAATTCTTACAAGTAAGAATTTGAAGAATCATTTTTTGTCTAGAAAAACAACGTGAGCTCATAGCGAGCGAGGAATCGACCTTATACAGCCAAGCGATCCACTATGCGAACCGTATGGTTTATCTCCTGCTGCCGCTGGAGGGTGCGGGGCGACGCGCGGACGTGCGCGGAGATGATATGGATCGAGCTAGCAATAGTATTACCAATAGGTATGGAATTTAAATCGTATGTGATATAAAAAAATAATAATAATAATTCAGAAAAATAAATACTTCAGGATTTGTATTAATTGTGTGAAAAAACGTGTTTCTAGAAATTTTTGAACTTCACCCATTTTTTATTGATATCATTCATATGGAAATTGTATTTAGTAATTATGTATTTTGTAGAAAGTTTCGCTAATTTAAATCTAATATTTTTTTACCTCATAATTGATTAGCTCTAATAAGTATACGGTATTGATATTGTATAGTGTTGCTGAGTCAGACAGTGCGGATGCAGAGTCCGGATTCGAAGAAGCCGACCCGGGCGAGGCGGGGAACAATGTTATCAAAATGGTCTCTCGGTTTGTCGACAAGGTATACAAAAAATATTTTATTGCCCTATTTTTAGCCCCAAGTAATAATGCTTCCTCATATTCGTAGATTCAGAATCCTTTCTTCATATAGTTAAGTAAAAACCGGTTTTGCCCCTAATTTTTGAGTATAAGGTACGTAGGCGTGCGTGCTTTTTAGCGTGTGCGTATGAAGTACGTGCGTGTGTATGCTCGTATGTGTGCTTGTTTTTTAAATCCACTTTACTAAGATCTATTTATTTTAGATTTAAATACATGATACTATCGAAGGAGTTATTGAGGAAAAATGTCTATATTAGGTATGCACAGAAGGCGGGGTGACGGCAGAACACGTCCGGTGTCTACATCAGATGATTCCCGGGGTAGTCCACATGCATCTGGAAACACTTGACGCGGTCGCCAGGGAGAGCCGACGGCTACCGCCCGTGCAAAAGGTACACATACAATATTTATCGGTTGCTAGGCAACGATTATTGATAAACATTTCTTTTCGAAATGTACTAGAGGGTTAGTTTATATTTTATATCCAACACTGATAAGACTCAAATAAGAACGTTCTCTAACACTTTTTTAGACTTTAATTTCCCATTTTTTCAATTTCGGCGACGGTCTCTTCGTTTTCTTGTGTTAATATAAAATTAATGTTGTTACTTTATAAATTATGAATGTTACTTTATAAATGAATATTGATGTCGTCAGCCCCGGATAGTGTCCCCGGCGTTGGTGTGCGGCGAGACGCTGGCGGCGCCGGCGCTGCGGGCACTGCTGATCCCCGACGGCCGCACGGCGCCGCTGCTGCCCGCGGAGGGCGCGCTCTTCCTCACAAACTACCGGGTTATATTCAAGGGCACGCCTTTGGACCCTTTCGGTCAGTGCCTTCATTGTTTTTTAACCTGATGACATTTTTGCTAATTGTTTTTTTTCCGTATTAGGCATGATGATAGTTTTGTTATTAATATTTGATCTCGGATCAATCATATTATTTGTGTAATCCGTGCCCCGAAACCAATCATAGCGCAACGACAGAAGTTTTTATACGTTTATTTATTTTACGATTTACTGAAATCTATTCCTTAAGGTGGCATGATAATTACATAAATGGTCTTATTTACATGCTTCGGGAAATATTTAAGATACATAAGATATAATTAATAGGGAACATTCCTTCGAGCTTAAACAACGGTGTTGTTATGTTGTTACAGCGTGCGAGCAAACGATAGTTCGTGCGTTTCCACTGTGCGCTCTCACCCGTGAGAAAGCAGTGCGCACACAGAACGCTGCGCACGCTCACCTTGACCATGCGCTTGCGGAGGGGCTGCAGTTACGAGCTGCCACTTTTCAACTCATCAAGGTTTCTTCATTATATTACTGCAATACAAGTATCGTTGTAACAGATTTACGTACTAGTTTCCTCCCTTGCCTACACGCGTGTGGTGTCTTGATAAGATATAGACTATGTGTTATTTCAAATTCTAATCTATTTCTTTGTCAAAAATCATTGACATATGTTCAGTCGTTTCATAAGAAGTACAAACGTCAATACATTCAACCTCACAGACTTACGCATTTACAATATCAATTCGATAGAAATTTAACCTCTCACCGAATCCAGTTTGTTAAATGATTTTCTCCGATACAATCTTACGATTTATTTGGCATTAATAGTGCATAGTAGAGCAGAAACCTTTATGAACGTTTATGAAATGAGTCCGACTTGAACTTGGCGTTTTTAATTTAAAATAATTCCTTACTTTAAACATCTGTAGGTGGCGCTAGACGAGGAGGTGGCGGGCGAGCAGGCTGAGGCGTTTCGGAAAGCGTTGGCGCGGCTCCGGCACCCGCCGCACGCGCTGCTGCACTTCGCACTCGCGCCAAGACACGCCCCGCCGCCCGCCCTACACCCGCCTAAACATCACACGCTCAAGTATGTTAGAACCTGGGTAACTAGATACTAACCTCTTCAATAATGGATGGGGCCAGTGTTTAGAGTACGTTATGGAACTGCTCATTTAAAGGGACCCAGTGCTCTGTAAAGTCAATTTGCTAAAGGGTTGAAGCCACACCTAAAAACTGAACTTAAAACAATACATTTAAATGTTAAATGTGAATTACTATGCACTCACTGACTCACGTTATAAATGGTTGTTTAAATCGCCTTTTAGTACAGATTCTGTACAAAAGTGATTTAAGTAACCATAACTACTTTAACGAAATCAATTGTTCCTAAATATTTTTTTGTTATACCTTAAGAAGAGCAAAATAACCTTTTACCTTAAAAAAATATGGAAATCCTTTAAAAATACAAATCACACAGGGGATTCGCGAAGAAGACCTTACTGAAGACGGCAAGGCGCGCCGGTCTGAAGCCGAAGCCGTCCAAGCGACAGAAGTACGTGCTGCCATCTGCGGACGCGCGCTCGCTGACGTCACCGCCGCTCATGTCCTCGCTCTCCGCAGACACTCTGTCGTGTGAGTATTCTATTCGCTACTCTCTCTGCGAGTCGTCTATTCGCTACTCGCTACGCTTCGGTAAATTTACATAAATTGTATGAATAATATGATTTAATTGTGTGTTTTTGTTTTTTGTTATATTATATTAATCTAAGGTTACTGGCATAGACCAATAAACATTGCAAAACTGTATTAAACAGGTTCTGAGATTAGCGTTAACAGTTTGCAAATAAACTGCCAAAAAACAAATATGAGAACTCATTTTTTTAATACAAATGAAATCAGTTAGTGAAAATAAACGTAAAAATTTTAAGAAAACGTTTGTTATTGGTAACAGTGGAGGAGCTAGAGCTGGGTGTATCCGAGAGCGCGGAGGCACCCGCTGCACGCACGCTGGAACGCGTCCGCGAGCGCGTGTACGCCCGCGATTGGGCGCGCACAGGACTCGCCGCGCCGCCCTTCCGGCTCGCGCATGCCAATGCTGTTTATACACTGTGTAGAAGGTAAAATTACAGTACTTAAGGTTCAGTTTAGTTTTGAGCGTTGCGGGAAAGTCATTAAAGAAATTAAATACGTGTGTTTAATTACAACTGACTAAAAACAGGTAACAGAACAACAGGTAACAGGTAACAGGTAAGTTAGGGATAAAAGTAACATTATATAATTAAAAACTCAAACTTTTTCATTTATATGTTGTAGGCATTTTTAGATTGTAAACGTCAAATATTGCGTTGGATTGGTATTTAGGTCACTTTGTAGACATTAATTATTTTACTTAACCTTAGGGACGTGTCCTATACTTTCGATGTTTGTTTGGTATTTGTTATTTAATAATTATTAGATTCGTAAATCGTGTATTTTATTTAGCTTTACTCATTAAAAATTATTTTATTAGACAACATTGTCTGGTCAGGCAAAATTGTCAATAGATTTAAGTGTTTTCAAGGGTTTTCTTGATAAGAAAAATTTATAAAATCTGTATAAAACGTGAATAGTTACCCTGCGGTGGTGGCGGTGCCGGAGAGCATATCGGACGAGTCACTCCGGCGAGCTGCCCGGTGCTACCGACAAAACCGGATACCGGTACTCACGTGGCGGCATCCTAGGACCAAAGCGTTGCTGGCTAGGTAAGTCTTTTGTGATTATGTGAGTGGGTTTTGGTAAAATATCAATTTAAAAACAACTACAATTACAATTGAATAATGTTGGTTTTTCGAGCCGGACAGTCATAATAATGGTTCCCTTATAGTGGAATAGAATTAAGTGAGTTAATGCGTCGTTTATAATTATTTGATTTTTGTTAAGTTTTATTAGATTTCAACCTTATTATAATGAAAATAATTTTTCATATATGTACAATAAAGAGTAATTGTTGTTTTGTTGTAATTAGATTTAAACTTATGTTAATAGATCGGCGGCTCCTCACCACAAAGGTGTAATGGGCATGTTAAAGTCAAGTCATCAGAACCCTGGAGCGACACCTAGCGGGACGGAGACCACGTCCAGTTTAGAACAGGTTTGTTCCCAGGTTCCCATTGGAGCAATACTTTGAACGCTGCGGCAAAATTTCTGAGATTGTAGCCCGTATTTTTATCCGTTGCAGCATAACATCTAAAGTACTTTATTCGAAAAATTCATGTCTTTGAAGTATATTTTTTTAAAACTTTTATTAGATATAAAATTTAAATGTTAAATTTTTTCAAGTATGAATTTGTTTTTGAGTGTTTAATTTATATCTTGTGTAACTTACTCTGAATCGAAAAATTAAATCCTTTATAATAACATACCTATGTAGCTAGCAAACTTGCATAAAATATTAGTGTAGATGTGCATTCGACATATTATTCAATTTAAAGTTGAGATCACTGAGGCTTAGTAGTAAAATAAAGATGCAATGGAAACCCACCGGCTTATTGCTGTAGCGATAATAATTTACTTACCGTACACAGCGTCGCAATAGTTTGCTAGCCGTTTGAAAATTATTCACAAAACTAGATTTTTGTTGTGACATAATTAGGAGCGTTACCTAGCCGCGCTAGTGGCGTGTACGCCAGCGAGGCGCGGCGAGCTGGAGGACTCTAGCCTGAGCCTCGACTCTCTGTTGTTGTGCTGCGATGACCCCCCGCACGGGCCCCACGGGGCACATCACAACCACACGCATGCCACCCCACTACTTTCGAAGGCTGCGGGTACTCTTGGGTGAGTGTTGATAACCTCAAATGTTAATCTTGCTGTATAGTTCGTTTAAATTGGTTTGTCTATAAAAGTTAAACACCACAATACTATGTAGTAAGATCATGATTTTTTGTAACTATCATATTATTCGTGCAATGACTATACACTGGCTTGTATTCTATAACATATACCATGTTTTAATTACAAGATAATGCATTACAAAACAAATTACGTAGTATTTATGCTATGGATTTTTTTGATATGAAAAAAAAGGTTTTTTTTATTTGTGAAGTACGATCATTTTTAATAAGTTATTTTACACAAACATCATCACTTATATTAAGTGTTGACGCCACACTAATGACCGTCAGGGTGCTTGGTCGTAACAGCGGCGGCAAGGGTGGCGGCGGGGCGACCGGCGCGGCGAGACACTTCGGGCGCTGGGGCTCTCTCAAGGACCGCAGGCAGCCCTCGCATCTAGAGCTGTACGCGCCGAAGCAGCCCTTCGCGTCTTCGGATCTGGATTCAGGTTGGTTGAACTGTTTTTTTCATGGGATTGAGAGTGTTATAAATAAATTACTGTTTAGAATTGATAGACCACTTCTAGTAGTAGTAAAAATTAGGTAAAAAATAAACAAAACAGCATTAGCAGAATATTGTTGAAGGCATTAGCAGAATATTGTTAAGTTAAATTTCAGATGTATTTTCGTAATCGTAGAAATTATTTTTTCAATTGGTTCGATGCTTTATTATTGTCTTGATTATAACTTATATTTCCGATGTTCCAATAAGAATACAGTTGGCAACTACCATGGTATGTTGAAGTTACTTTATTCAGTCGAAACTACTCCGTTTCACATGTAACTCTCTTCTTTCTGTAACGTTCTTGACATGATGTAGTGTGCGGCGAGGGTCTATGTCGTCGCGCTGCGCTGTATGTGCTGTCGGAGAAGGGCGCAGGCTGGTCGGGGCCGGGCGTGGAGGCAGTGCCGGTAGAGTATCCTGACGCGCGAGCCACCAAGCACGCATTCAAGAAACTGTTGCGAGCTGCCGCTCCGTCCGCGCCGCCCGCGCACCACTCCGAGCCCGGCTTCCTCACGTATGTATCACCGATCATTACATATATTGAAGTAAATATTATATCGAAGTTTTAATGTCGTAGACTAGGCAATGCGAGAGTTTTCTTTTTATCATATTACCTACTAACTCTATCCCACTACTACGTTCGCTTCGAACAATGTTAATCCTCCTCGCCGTCTACATCCACTTACTTTAAGGTTATATCTTCGATAGTGATGAATTTTCGTACAAATTAAGTCCATGTCTTAATTTTAGAAATGCTAAAACAATTATTTATTTACGAAGAGCTACAAATTTTGTTTAGGATTCATCATTATCTTTCATACAAACTTTCTTACAAATGTTCATCGCCTATTTTAACCACTTTAGGGCTTTTTCACAATAAAAATACCCTATGTTTGTCTCAAGTTGTTTTCTACCAGTATTCTAATTTTGATCGAAATCGATTCAGTAGCTTGGGCATTACAAACGGATAGATTGGTAAGAATAATTTCAATACTCAATAGTGTACTTATTCATTTTAGTCTAGTGGAGGAGTCCGGCTGGTTGTGGCAAATCCGACAGCTGTTCCAGTTGTCGGGCGCGGTCGTTGACCTTCTAGACATACAAGGATCTTCTGTTCTACTCTCTTTGGAAGACGGCTGGGATGTTACCGCACAGGTAGAAACATGAAGCTTAATAATATAATATAAGCTTAGTGTTAAGTTCTCATGCTAAATAACGCAAACGCGTCGAACCACATCTGTTACCAAACAAGTTGAATCGAGCAAACGGTTCGCCGGCTGGTCACTAGATGGCGCTATTATAATTTGTGAATCACGGTAAAGAGTGTACTTGTAGAATACACATATTTTGTCTGCTATACACATCGCCACCTTATAATCCTTGGTTCGAGAAATCACCTTTGCTCCCCTTAGTGCTGAAATTTCGTTCACTTAGAAATATAATGCTGGACTCTGGTAGCATTGAGTCAATTATGGATATTTATGATAGCGTTACCTTTTAATTATAGAAAATATTGTTATATTATAGAAAATAAAAAGGAGGTTCTCAATTTGACTATATTTTTGTTTAATTTTTTAATGTTCGTTATCTCGTGACTCTACTGAGTTTATCGATTTTGATTAGATCTATTTAATCGAAAGCTGGTGCTTGTGTATTTCATTTGACTTGATTTAATAAAACTACGTCGATGATATTCTCATTTTATTAGTTGTCGATGTCAAGTAAACTCAGTATTTTTAATAAATTATTTGTTACAGATATCGTCACTGGCTCAGATCTGCCTGGAGCCGTACTACCGCACGCTGGACGGCTTCCGTATCCTGGTGGAGAAGGAGTGGCTGGCGCTGGGCCACAAGTTCCAGCAGCGCTGCAACATCGGCCCCACGCCGCAGCAGGGGTTCACGCCAACATTCCTTATGTTTCTGGACGCTGTACATCAGGTATTTTTTTGTTTTAACAACTTCATGAATTTCTAGCTGAGAGTTTCCTCTAGGAAGAAACCAAGAGTAGAGTAAAGCCTAGGTCCTTTCTAACGAACGACTTGCAATGTTATTTTAAGTGCCTCGGTGCTGATGTATTATGCAATAAAACTGATCGAATTCAACATATAGATTTTATTCTAGACAAGCAATTTCTTAAACAATATAACAATATAAATTAATTCTTCACTTAATACTTTATGTATTTTTACTAAGTTTTATATAAAGTTATTAATTCATCAAATAACAACTGTCACGTCATCCTCCAGCTGCAAAAGCAGTTCCCCCTGGCGTTCGAGTTCAACGAGTACTACCTGCGGTTCGTGGCGTACCATAGCGTGTCGTGCCGCTACCGTACCTTCCTCTTCGACAGCGAGGCGCAGCGGGCGGAGCTTGGGCTTGCTTCGGACGAGCGGAGGCCTGATGCTACTAGACTGGTAATAGCCTTAATAATATGAAACTACACCGTATCACACGCTTGTGCTTTGGTCATTGTATAACTTGACCTTGTTATCCCGCTTGCCTACGGCTCGTGCTGTCAGTATCACCTATGTAATAACGCAACACTATACTGTCGTATCATAATGTATTTTATTCCCGTTTTCTCCAGTTTAGAAACTTCACTAAAAGAACCCAATAAAAATATAACAACCTTAACATGGTAAAAATAATTGTGTATATTGTATAACACAATGTTGATTAAGAGATTGAGTGACAAATTTAAGATTTTTTTTTTATTGTGTGTGTGTTTTCACAAGTTTATCTGTTATTCAGCTTCCTCAAGAGCTGTAACCACACTAAAACTACAACAATGTGAAACTATAACTGTACGGCATTAATTTGTAGTCTTGCATTATGATTCAACACTCAACAACTGCAATTCATCTTCTCCAGTCGGAAGTTAAGAATGGGATTATTGCTTCACAATCACACTGTCACCTCGTCGTCCACACATTTTGAAGATTATACACGTATTTTGACAACATTTAAAAATACCACGCTTAATTATGCCACGTAGTCGTTTATTTAGTTCCTTAATTATATTTATGATAATTTATCAGGGAGTAGAGACTGGTTCGTGCGGCACGGGCGGCGGCACTGCGGCGGGTGGCGCGGGCGAGGAGGAGGCGCGCGCGGCGGCCGGCGCGGGGCTGGCGCTCTTCGACACCATAGAGCGACTGCACCAGCGGGCGCCGCGCTTCTACAACCTGCTGTATGCGCCGGACCTCGACAACCCTGTGAGTGTACTTGTCTTAGTATAGTAATACTAGCTTCTGTCCGCGACGTCACTCACGTCGCTTGATAAAAAGTAGTCTTATATGTAAAAATCCACCCTGCTTCGCTTCGTCAGAAGATTGGATGAAAACTATTCAATAATCCTTCTCGTCATATAAACTACAAACATTCGCAATTGTGTCTAAAGTGATGCAATGGTTTCCGCGTTGCCATATTTATTTTAACCTATCATCCCACGTGAACTAACCAGTTTTTTTTCGATGAAAAGTATCATGTAATCATTGTCCTTACATAAGCCACAAACATGCAAATTTTCATCTAAATTGGTCCATTGGTTTCGGAGTTGCTATACTCATTTTGACCTATTGTTCTACCGTAACAAAGCCGTTTTCTGGGACAAAACCTATGTTATAACCATTCTCGGATTTTGGACTTCGATTATGCCAAGTTTCATCTAATTCGTGCAGTGATTTTTGCGTGAAGATCGAACAGACAGATAGATAATAAATAAATAAATTTTTTTTTGGTATCCACAATAACATGCGGGGGGCATCAAAATTTTCAACGTATATTTAAAATACAAAATTGACCCCATTACAGTTTTATTATTAGTATAGATTCCAAAATATAATATATGTGGCGGATTTTGATGTGATCCGATCAGTAGGTTTTGCGTTTTACGTAACAAATATACATTCATCCTCGTAAACCTTTGTTTTTATATCATATTAGTAGGGCTAGCTTGTGCTCGTGATTTCGTCCGTGTGGAACAGTTTTCATTCCCTATTTTATTTCCATACCATTCCTATTATTTATATTGACGAATAAAATTGTTTCTTTTTCAAATAACATTTTTTTTTCGCAATGCCTATGTTCTTTGACAAGTTCTACTGAATCTCGGTACCAATTTTCATCAAAATTGATTCAGTAGTTTAAGCGTAAAACTGTAACACACTAACAGAGTAACTTCCGCATTTATAATGTCGGTAAGAATGATGGAAGTTATACTAGTGATATGTTGAAACAGGTGCTGCGGCCAGTGAGCGCGGTGTCCCACCTCGAGGTGTGGTCGTACTACGCGAGCGAGGAGCTGTCGCACGGGGCGCCCTACGAGCCCGACCTGCCACCTGAGCAGGAAATGCGCGCGCCTGGTCAGCGACGCGTTGTTACCGCCGGGTGAGACGCCATATGTCACTAACGTGCTAACACCGAGTCTCAAACTCTACCTAAGTTGAACTCAATTCTTTTACTAAAATAAGTAGGTAAATTGGTATCGCTACGCCAAAGGTTTTGTTATGTGCAGTATGCTGTGCCGTAGGTAACTTTCGGGTATCCAGATGATGACGGGGATAAAGGGCGAGTTCCTTACTCCAGAAACCAACTTGCGGCTGCACATGAGCGAGATTCGAATGGGGCATTCTTCAGAGAGGCTATATAGTTTGGCATTGACATTGATTTGATGAACTTTAGTAAAAAGTGCTGAAACATTGAAAAATTCACTTTATTTTCATTTTCAAGTTGTTTGTAATGCTATAATGGTAAATATAATTGTTCAGTTACGACAACATATCCCGGTGTATGCCGGACGCGTTCAGCGGGTTGCTGGAGAAGCTGCGGCAACTGGAGCTGGAACTGGGCCACTTACCGCAGAAGTGGCGCGTACGCTGGGAACAGCTCGAGCTGCCCAACACGCTCGAACTACAGGTAACTTAACTAACATGCATAAAATTACTTTGTAAACGGAGGGTAGGTTACAGAGTGTTTCGATTTAGACATTAAAGGGTCTTGTTTATTATTTTATGTTAACTTTTACACAGAAAAAAGAAATTAAGAATTTTGTACTAGTACACTAGTTGGCCGTAGACAGAAAAGAAGATTAGACAATAAGTAAAGCAAGCAAATGTTTTATTCACAGAGCACACATACATCACAGATTGCACAATTATGATATTTAACACAAAGTACGCTGTGATTGGTAGTACCTTAAAAATACTATTTTAAGCTATAAGTTGATTATTTGAAGGTATTCATATTATTAGCTTAAAATTTCCTTAGCACATTTGTTGTCTTAGCAAATAGGTTGGTTTGTTAAGATGTATTTTACAGTACAGTTTTGAGTGCGCCTTTGTACAATTTAAAATTATGAAAATTATAATTACGAGTGTACAAAATCAAATAACGTTGTAAGTAAAATGGCGTGTCTTCAAGAAGAAGAAAAAAGAAAGATTTTTTTGTATAAACTAATACATACATTTATCATACTGAGGAGGCCTAGAGCATATTCCACCACGCTGCTGCAATGCGGATTGGTGAAGGGGTTAGTGGCCAATCCAAGTGTCGGAAGTCTCTATGTCGCCTGAAGGCTTCCGATATGGCTTATCGATTGCTATCTAACGATAACAAGCGGGACAGACGGCTTCACCTGCCCTCCGAGGCCCGCTGTTGCTTAAGTTGTTCGATCGCTTATAACCGAAACAAGCCGCAGGACTAATACCGCTGGTAATGAAAGTTAGAGTAAGTTTAATAATCGATTATTTTCGGCAGCGCAACGCGTCAATGTGCAGCGGTGTGGTGCGTCGCTTGTCGGCGGCGGCGCACCGACGCGGCACACTGGAGGTGCTGGTTCGCGGGCGGTTGGCGGCGCGCGCGCCACCTGCGCCTCCAGCGCCCGCCCACCGCTGGGCCAGCGCCGCGGCCGCCGCGCCCGCTCGCTGTGACACCTGCGGCGACCTGCTGTGGGGCCCGCTCGAGCCCGGCGTGCGCTGCGTCGACTGCGGCGCGGCGGTGCACGAGCGTTGTGCTGACACTCAACCGCTGCCTTGTACTAAGTATAAGGCGCCTCCGCCGCCTGACAGGGATCGGGATCATCTAGCTGTTACTGCTAGTCAGTACACATTTTATTTTTGTTTTATTGCTTAAAATTATTTATTTCTTACTGTTGAAACGTATTTAAAATTCTTCCAGCACCGCTAAGAAGTTATTTATTATAGCACTGTTACATTTAATCTTCAAGAAACTTCTGTAACCTAAAATCGACCAAAAAATACATATTTAACGAATGACTATTAATTAGACGTTCTAACATCAAGGACGTTTTATGTGATTTAACTGTTGAACCGTATATGTATACCAAATAAATACATTTTATTTTCATCATATAAAAATATTACGTGAAATTAGGTATGTAATCTGTTGGTATATTAAACTATATCATGTAAACAAATAGTATGTGGTAATTTTGCAAACTCTACAGCACTACATTTCTGAAGAGCCGGAGTGTCTATCATCCTGTCACCTGTCATCTGTCTCTTCCCTGTCTACTAGATGTACGCTTACTCGCTATTTACCGTGTGCTGCTGGAAAAAACCCTTGATAATCATTGTCTATCATTTTTCCCTAACCCGTCATACTCTACGTACAGGTGTAGCGACGCTACAGTCGTCGTCGCAGCAGTACTACGAGCAGTTCTCGTCCAACGTGGCGGAGAACAGGACGCACGAGGGACACCTCTACAAGCGGGGCGCCCTTCTAAAGGGATGGAAACAAAGGTATATTATATACAAATGTACAACGATATTGGATAGTTGAAAGATTTGTGACATTGTTTACATCAAATATATAGCTATCCCACCAGAGCTACTTCTTACATTAAAGAAAACTTAAAAAATCAAATACAGTAGAAATAAGTATTTGAGGATGGACATCTCCAATTGTGAATTTATTTTCTTGTATATATTCAATGCGTAATTGTGTTACATCAAATTTGAGAACCAAGTAAATAAATAAAAAAATACAATTATGAGATCTCAAGTCCACCACGTTAGCGACTAGTAAAATAGATTTCACACAACTTTGAGAACTTTATAGAGAACTATTAGCTGAGTATTATTGCCTCAAAATGTTTACTTTCATTGATATAAGCCATAATGGATTGCGGCTCTCAAAAACAAAAACTGGGTAGATTAGATTGATTTATAATTGAAAATTATTATCATCAGGTGGTTTGTGTTGGACTCAATCAAACATCAACTGCGGTACTACGACGCGATGGAGGACTCTCACTGCAAGGGATTCATTGGTAAGAGCTCTTTTTATTCATTAACATTGTTTGGTTATTCATTATAAGGCCGTACGTGCGTATATATGTATGTTCGTCTATTGGTAAGAAATTATTGAACATAATTTAATAATTGGCGTATTAAACAAAATTCAATTTACGGGACAAAAAGACGGTAACGTACTGAGAAACGCTTTGTGTTCTTACATTCAAATTCATCGCTCATTTTTATCTTATAACTTTTTATGTTTGTTTCTGGCTAAATAGTTTAATGACGATACATATATGTGCAGACTTGGCGGAGGTGCTGACGGTGTCGCAGGCGGCGCCCGCGCCCGGCCCGCCCAAAAAGTGTGATGACCGCTCCTTCTTTGACGTGAGTCCTATACTGACTTCATTAACACTAATAATGACATGAGTGAGTGAGATAGAAAAAATATAGAATAAGAGAAGCGCAGGACAATATCAAAATGCGAAATCAAACGAAAAATGAATATCTATAGAATGAAAGAAAATACAAATTTCTTATTTCACTCACAGTTTAGTACAAAATTTTAAAAAATTACAATAGTAAGCGATATAAGTAACCATTAACGCTGAGTGAGGTAGTTAGAAAATTAAATTCAATTACGTGTGCCGCTGCCTCACGTATTATTTATCTTATAATAATTGTCTTATCAATCAATATTATTTTTTGAATTGTTTCCACAGCTACGCACTAGCCGTCGCACGTATAACTTCTGCGCGAGCGACGCGAACGCCGCGCAGGAGTGGATTGAGAAGCTGCAGGCGTGTCTGCAGTAACACGACCACCACACGACCACGATGCTACGTCCACACGACATCCATACGGCATGTGGACTAACTAAATAGATAGAATATACAATTTGTACGAATATAAGATAAGCAAATCACAACAATTCAACACTAACTCGACTCCTATGAGCTATTGAAAAGTAGACCTTATACGGGCTGGTTACGGTTGAATCTTATAAGATTGTCAATATCAATTGAATGTCAGATTTGGCCTAAAGTTCGTGAATCGCACGTGATCCCCCACTCATAAAATTTTCTGAGTATTAAAAATTCAACCGTGTCTACACGATATAAAGTTTATATTTCAATTCAGTAATATAACTTACATTTAGAGAGGAGGTTTAGCGTTTAATGTGTGTGGTGTGCGCGGTCATTGACACGTTGTTCCGTCACAATTTATCTCGTTATGTATCACTTCTTTGGCTTCAATAATAGGTTATCTTAAAAAATACAATTTTGCAGTAGGAAGTTTTTAGCTTACTAAAATTGATTTGTCCTAAATGAATTAATTTGTTACATTTATTCACTTTATATAATAAAGATATATAATTGGTACTTTATATAATTGGTAAATTCTTTAGTAATTTTTTTTAAGTTAAAAATGTACTACTGTAAAATTGTTTTTCAAGATAACACGTTATTGAGGCAAAGACGCGATATTATCAAGATAACAAAGCTTCAGTTGGATTGTATCAATCACGTTGAAATGTTAATGTTGCCGTTTACTTACAAACTAACCAAGTTGGGAGATCGCTTGTAATGTATGTGCTTGCAGTTTGCGATATCTGCCCTGAGATCTGGGCTTAACATAAATGTTTAAACTAAATTATTGCAGACCCGCTTAGATATTTTGATTATTAAAAAAATAATGCGATACGAATGCAAATTAATGATATTGTCGGATATTTCAACTATGTATTGTAAGTAGTTCAATGTGTACGAAATGGTAAATGTGCTTCGAAGGAAATATTTGTGAAGATTTCCAATTTTGATGTCAAAACATATTGATTCTATGTTTATACTTTTAATACAAAAGATAAATGTAATACGGACAAAGACGAAACTACCCTACAGTCGAGAACGCTCTCTACAGACTATGTCAGTGTAACAGATAAATTTTAATAATATTTTGATATCTTTATTCTGGTACTCAAACGCAACGAAACTCTTTTGGGAATAATACATAAATGTCAAAATACAAATTCAGTTTCTCATATCTAAAGTTGTACAATTTGTATTTAAATGTTTTTTTGTCTAAAATGTTACTTCCATACAAAATGTTTATTATATTTGAGCATCAAAATACTTTTAAAATGTTATTACTGTTACAAAAAAGTCCCTGCACATAGACTATTAATAAATATTTACGTTAGTATGTAAATGTTGAGCTCTACGACAGGTAGAGAAATATTGTTGCGTTGAATTTGTACATATTTTATTATCTTAATTATTGTTGTGTAAAGACTTCTGTTCCATTATTGATATTTTCGTTTTTTAATGACTAGAACTCGTATTATTTGTGACTCCCCGGCTGTCGATGATATAACTTTGTACATTAAATAAATATTTTATAATAATGACGTAGGGCCTCAGTCTCTTAGCGCAGTATTATTATTGACTTCATAGTACAGCATAAAGGCTTAAGCTTATAATAATACTGTTCCATTAGATTGTGGAAAGGCCTCTGATCCTGCTTACAAAACTACGGGGTTTGATTTAAGAACCCAAATAAATTGCTTTAATAATTTTCGCGTTATATTTTAGACCCATGCCGAAATTGCTGTAATAATGTTTAACAATTATTTCATTATTGCTGTACAATTATTTCATGTTACTGATGTTTGGAAACCTGGTATGTAAATATTTATTTATGTAAAGTATAGAAAATATATATTTAAATATTTTTTGTGTTAGTCGACAGCCGCGAAAAAGCTTTATTATATTTGTAACTATGTATTATGTTGTTAGAGGTACTGTACGGTGAGAGGATTCCATAGCATCACATACATACTGTATGCAGTTTTATATTATCTAGTGTGTAGATCGCTGTGTAGCTCTAAATGTACCTTTGTTCTATTTACGACGAATATTAATTAATGTTTTTAAAATGGGGGAATCTCGTTTATTATTAATCCCGACTATTGTTACTCATTTTGTACGTTTTTGTAAATACTTCCGTATATAATTTTATTTTGACATATCAGAGAGAGGCGCTCCACGCGACGCCCAACGATCCTTGCCGCTGGAAATATTCGACGACCATTGTTACCACGTTACAAATTTAAATGTTGCGATTTGAATTATCATTTTATATGATCTGTTAGTGTCACTAATAATATCTTACCTTTTATATCTTATATTCTTAATTCTGAATATTTTGACCGGGATGTTATGGACTCTTAAGCACATTGGTTTTCCTCATTTGGTTTTCAATATTGGTCGAAAACTGAGGTCACGGTGATAACAATTCATTTATTGTAGAGTATACATTTCTATTTTAGATTATAAATGGCATCAGAAACTATATTCTGTTACCAACAAAAAAACTATATACACATATCGACAAGTACCAGTAATTATAATTCTCAATTATTTTGTTTTTAAGTGCAACATAAATAACTTAATTGTGTACGTGATGGCATGAGTTTTAGATTATTTTCAATGGCAACGACGTGTAATTTAAGTTTTGTAAATAAGTATAATTTTCTTTTATCGGCAAATTGCATTTATGCGTCGCGTGGAGCGCGCGTGGGATATGAATGTTGCCTGACGCGCGCGCATCCATTACCTTGACAAATAACATTTACACGTATGGCGATACAATGTATTAGGGCTTGATAAGTATACAATATTTTTATATTCACCATTTTCCTTTGTGACCGTAACGTGGCTCGTGTACCTTTTATAGTAGTCCGGACTATATTTCTCAAAGTACAAGTGTTGTCCGACGACTTAGATATTATATAGTTTGTTTGCGCGCGCGCCGCACCGCAGAGATTATTCGTGCCAAATACGCACCGGGTGCACTATACGCATTTGCTCAGAACTTTTCGTACAAACGGAGAAAACTCGTCTCGTGACGTCATACACTCCCGTATGAAGTATGAGTATCCGCGTGCTCAATGTTGTCATATAGCCGCTTCGCTTACGGTAACCTCAGCCCAGCCGCCGCTGTACGAAGTAAACGACAAATTAGAGCATATTTTCAATATCGATATAATAATAGTATTTTGAATATAAATTATTAACCTGTCATATTAACGTAAGTGCAGCCACGGGCCAGCAGTATTGTATCAGTGCACTGCGTACAATCAGAATAAAGAGATTTTAAATGGAATATTGTTTTTGTAATTAAAATTTTCCTTTTCCTACTCCTTCATAATATTCTTAAGATATCCTAGTGTTTTACATCTAACTCATATTTTTGAAACGAAGTTCCTCAGAGAGTACTGTGAACGTAGTATTCAAAACCCATCAAATTCGTTCCTACGGCGGTGGATTCGTATTTAGCGTTTTACCATCTACGACTACATCTCCACTTACCATCAGGTGGGATTGTAGTCAAGCAACAACTCATAAAATGTAAAAAAAAAACAAAGAATTACGCTAGACAAAGTTCGATAAAAGCAATTATTTGAATAATTTCAACAATTGATTTGGTCTCAGAATACAAATAAAACACATCAGTCATATGTAACAATTTTATTTTACCAATATTAATAATATATTAACATATGTGGTCCGTAACCACCCTCTCTCTGATAATAATATAATACAAAGAATCTTCACAAGTGGTCTCTGAACCCATAACAAAGAAAACAAAGTTACTACGACTAAATGTGAACTACGACAGACATTCCACGGTCAAGTGTTAAAACAGCGGACTCGACAAACGGCCCCGTCACATTACATACGTCCAACACATCCAAACGAGGTACAAAAGGAAAAGGAAAAAATAGGTAATACATTTTCATAATACATTAATCGTTATATTAATATTTATATTAACCTAAGAGGCGGGGCGGCGCCGGAGTCGCTCGCGCCCGCACGCTTTGACGTCACGCGCGCGGTAGTAACGCGTCTCGAACGAGTCAGTAAGGGACTGTCCATTAATCACATGAGGCCCAAAGGGGGAGAAGGGTTCCGGGGAAAAAATCAGCAATTGTCTGGAGGGGGGAGGGGGGGTTTACTTAAATATCAATTGTATATATTTTCAAAATCGAACAAGATTTGTTTTTATGCGTAAAATTGCGTAAAACTGATAAAACTAAAAACGATTTTTTAAAATATTCTTACTAGTATGTATGTACAATAAAATAAACGTGATTCTTGGTTGGGGGAGGTGTAGTACAAGACCTAACCAGGGAGAGGGGAGGTGTAAAAGTTGTTTAAAACATCACGTGATTTAGGGACAGCTCCTAATAGCACCTCTCGGGGACGCGCGGGCGCGGGGCGCGGGGGAGCGACAATGTACAGTCAGGTTAGGCCCTGCCCCCGTCGCCGGCGCCACCACCACCACATACATTATATACAACGGAAAATAAATACTCTATATGTACGACGCTATATGTATAACGTGTATGTACAGTGCGCGGCCGCGACCCCCATCGTTCACCATATCACAAGTACCCGCGGCGCGTCGCTCGCCTACTATATTTAAAATTAGCATATTTTTTTGGCTTAGCTACGTTAACGTCCAGTAATTTTCTGAAACCTCGCGGCCGACCGACCCCCCTCGCCCGGGCTCCACGTAAAAGATAGCAAAAGTTACAAATTATCATTTTTGGTTTTCGCATTGTACAAATTACCTCCAAAAATATCTACCCGACACATCGACGAACAACATCGCGTCGTTTCGTGTATACAATACACTCGCAAAACAGTTAGAATCAAAAAGAAATTTGCATCATAAAAAAGTTTGAGGATTGCAAAAATCACGATTAAATTTCATCAATATGTATTGTTTTAGAACTGTATACGTTTCAAAAGCGTCAAAAATGCAATATGAGTTACGATGATCGGATTCGATGTGACGACGTTTGAGTGAAATCGAATGTTCATAAGACGATTTAAAGCTTACGACCGACACGCAACTCCTCGGAATTTCGTAACATACAATTACAGACATCCTTCGACAATATCGTTTGGGAGATTATTGCGTGCTTAGAAAGAGTACGTCGGCGCTCATTGGACATCATTTTTAATCATAATTATAAAAAATAATCAAAATCAGCCCTCGAACAATAGACATTGCCGTTACTAAATTATGACTATCTACTTCGTGACTGAACTAATAGGACAAACTATAACAACAGAGGTCCGGTTTCATGTGTATTCAACGTTAACGTTGACTCGTCATAACTCAACGATTGTATTTTGTTTAAAATAACTAGTTGTTACATGATTTCATAAGCGTGCATCTGGCGTACCTTCCCTTTGGAATAATGATTACGTCATCGTATAATACGGGGGTTCACGCGGTACATTTAATAAATATGTATAACAAATATACTCGAACTTCACTAATCAACAATTATCAATAATTTGCGCTAATATTGCTTTTAAAATTTTCGACAATCTAAACATGGCAACAGAATAGACTTAATCTCACGATATACAACAATATCAAATCGAAGTTGGTACTGTTTAACATTAAAAACATTTTATAATATAACAATCATTCGTGAACCCCCGTGGTACGATCCAACGATTCGTTCCGTATACGCACGCACGCACACATGCACGTAAACAGAACGAATACGTGCGTGCGTACTTGTGTGTGGACTTGTATACCTAATATCCGAACTGCCGTCCTAGAGCATGCAACTTCCCACACAAGTTCGTACATCAACGGATGATACGTTAACAAGTGAGCGCTCAGACCGTTAATTAAACTGAACACTGTAACTGTGCGTGTCTAACGTTAGTGCAAAACGCTCGTTTGCTGGCCGCGTTGCCATGGCAACGGTTGTTATCAGAACGACAAATATGGCACGCTTATAACAGTGTTACGCACTGTAAAACATTCCGGTTCAATCAACGGTCTGTAGTGGTACACACGCAAGTTCGCACGTAAGCGTATTAGCATACGCAATACCGCACGAACTTCGGCGGCAGTGGCCGGCGCTGGGGCTAGTGGCCCACTGGTTCTACGTAGTTAGCTGGATAGAGTCCAACTCGTCCATCCTTGCGCCCCTTACACCATCCCTGTTCGTCTTCGTCTTCTAGTTTTTCGAATAGGTCGCCTGAAAACAAGAAAAATATGTATACATTTTACTGAGGAGCCTTAGAGGTTGTTCCACCAAGTGTGGTGGTTATTAGTCTATTTAGTATTAATGGAAGAAATTAGTCATTAATGGAAGGTTTACGCTGCCCGAACTGGCTTAACAATTGCTATATAAAGAAAACCACCGTGCCCGACGGAAGCTGTATAATATGAAGAGGGACGGACGTTGGAAAATGATAGAACTCAGTCTCAGCCTAATGGCTGAGACTGTCTTCAATCAATTTCCCTTCTACCTACATAAAATATTATAATTGACATACCTACGGAAGCGCTCATGTAATTTGTACCTCTGGCGGTATTGCAAAACTTTTCTGATAACTCACTATCGAAACAAGCCGTGCCATGTTTTGATTGGCCTTGTGTAAGTTTTCGTTTGAAAAATACCTGGCCTCCCTGGGGCGACGGTCATATAATGTCTGACTCCAACCGGCTGAACCCCACCAATGATAATGTTCCCGGCACTAATAGTCAGGATGACGGGCACGCTTTCACGACGAATGAAGAAAAGAAAATAAAAAACCTATACCTAACTAGTACCTATGTAAGAGTAACAACTAGTATTGTACCAACCTTGTCTGAAGGTGAGCTCGTCGCTCTCGGCGCCAGTGTAGTCGTAGAGCGCGCGCACGGGCACGCCGGGCTCGCCGGTGTCGGTCAGCGGCCCGCCGGACTCCTCGTCCCACTCCTCCTCCTCGAACGGATTCTCCTGCTTGCCGTCCTGCTGCTTCACCGGGGAACTCTTGTTCGACTTGGGGCCCGGCGCTGTGCCGTTCCTGAAACGATCCGGAACATAATATAAAGTGATAAAAAAATACCAATTTAGACTAATACAGATAAATATAAACGATAGTGTGAGATGATTGTAATTAATAGTTAAAAAATCCATATTAATACCACTGCTTGCAGCGGCCGTTGGGTTACCACGGCCATTATGCTGAGTGCGTCCCTATTTTATCAGCATACATATACATATATATATTTTCCTTTTTCAAAATGTGTTTGCTTTTGTTTTCTTTTTTTCTTATATATTTTCTATTTTATTAATTTAAGTTTTGTTTTTATTTTGTTAGTTTAGTTTGATTTGTAATAATTGCTGATAAAATTAAATATATCTCCTTTCTTTAAAAAATACGTAAATTACACAGTGAAGTAAAAATAAATTATCAAATCTAATTAAAATCTGATCTTGAAATAACTACAATATTAGTGGCAGCATATCTCTATTAGTACTTTATTTTGCTATTGAATTTAATCAAAACTACATTTCTGAAAACTTACTTTAAAAAAAAGAGGAAATAATAAATATTCACTACATTTTCTAATCAGCACTACTGTTTACTTCTGATTCACTATTGTTGTCAAAAACTTGAACTAACAATGCGTCGGTCAAATCACATATGCTATAAGGCAAATCGGCCTCGTTCGGCTTCACTGTGAACCGGAGCGGCAAGGGGGCAGCACTGGTCGATACGCATGCGTATATTTCCAATCGTTCTATGCTATAGTAAGAAGAAATTATGATTATATTACGAAAACCTAGAGAAAGCAAGTGTTGTAAGAATAAAAAATAAATACTTTTATATTGGTATTTCTCACGTATTTTACCATGCATGTTGTATTAGAAGGCTTGAAGGACCATTTTACAATTTCCGAAAAAACTTTACTTCGTGACAAAACACTTGAAAGCATACAAAATCGAGGTCGAGTACAATAAAAATAAATTGCTTAATTGAGTTTGAGCTCCTAAAATCTAACGTGAAAGGGTTTTAACACGTTTCGATTGTCCCTGCTTATTTCTATCTCTGGTAACGCATCGATAACGTTTCCTGTTACCGATGTCCAAAGCACACTTCACATCAAATATGTCAAGCTCATCTACTCGTTTGTCGGCAATTCACATTAAATAATAATAATAACAACCTGTCGACGTATCCTTTACCAAGCGCCGGAAAAACAATGGGCACAATTGATATGGGTATAAACCTTAGATTTATCTATATATAAATAACTCCCAGACACACAGAATGAACACTGCTATAAAGCAGGGGTTAAATACCTTTTGAACGAAAGGGCCTATTTTAAATTTGACTTGCTAGAGGGCCGCACATACATTAGCATTATTTATACTTAATCAATTCTACATAACGTTTTAGAGTGACTATGTAAAGTTTGTATGTATTTCGTCATTTATTGTACCATAATGGTTTTTTATGTTGTTTTATTTTATATTTTGACACGGTATTCGATTTTCTAAGCATAGAAAATCTATTTTAAAAGTGCTCAAAGGGCCGCGGGCCACAGGTTACTCAACCTGTTGTAAAG
>DWJZ01000213.1:0-38675 GCA_018249125.1 Asbolis capucinus
TAGTTTAAATATTTTTATACTTATAGGATGTAAACATCAAATATTGTTTTTTCACATCCTATTATAAATATGAGAAACTAAACATAAATAAAGACTCAGCGAGTCTCCGTCAAATATTTTAGATAAAAATAATTTGACTATAACGCCACCTATCGTATGCTGGTATCATAGACGCGTACTTACCAAAAAAATTTGTATGAAACTAACCACAATTGGTAAACACTTTGAAAACACACACAATCAATATTAGACCTATGTATACTCATTACTTATTTTAAGAGTAATATACCAAAAATATTTTTTTATATAAATACAATAAACATTTCTAATGATATATTTGGTTTACAGCTGTCACAGATGAAGTGCTTATCCACCAAGACAAGAGAGTGAAATAAAAAAGAATTGACAAGGAACCATACCGAGTGTAGGCCAACGATAGATTGAACAGTTTCCTGTACAATAAGAAGATTTGGTTGACCTGTAAATAGGTGCTCTAGATGCAAGACCTTTTATCGATCACAGATCTTGAAAATATGAATAAATTTCCATAATCCTTATTTCACAGTCATTTCACACAATAGTCTCGCGTTCTACAAATACATTTTGTGAAGAACATCATTGACAATGTTGATTCTGCCTGATAAATTGCCTTAGTGATTAGAATCCATACAAATAACATAATAAAACTGTAACTATTCGATTGTTGTACCATCCCAGGGATAAACATACATCTAACATTTGCCTGTCCCCAGGCAGGACTTACATCATGGAATTGAACTACAAATATTACTTCCTCATTGATATAATAAATGCTAAAGTAACTCTCATCTGTATGCACCTAATGTACTGAACCGATAGTGATGAAAATTGGTACGGAGATAATTTGAGAACCAACGTAGCCTACTATTTAACGAGAAAAATAGCTTGAAGGGATTGAAATAGGGGATGAAAATTCGTTATCGTTGGACACAAAACTACTACACTTTGTACTAGCGTTTACAATTTTAACATGACATGCAAACAGATCATAAAAAGAAATAAAAGAGGCAGTTGACAAAGTGTGCCATTTTAAAAACAAAAATACCGTAAGGTTTAGAGCCTGGGGGCGGGGGCGCGGCCGCCGGCGCCTGGTCGCCCGCGCCGCGCGCCGTCAGTGAGGGGAACTCGCTGAGATCGAGTAGCGGCGGCGTCGACGTGTCGCCGCCCTCGCCAAACACCGAGTGGTAGTTGCTGCTCGCGTTGAACCGCGACAGGTTTGCCATACTTGACTGCTGAAAATAGACAAATCCAGTGTTACCAACGAACACAAGACATAGCCATTTACACGGCTAATATATAAGGCTAACTATACGATATAAGCAGCGATTTGGAAATAAGTAAATGAGATAAAATGAAATCTATTTATTTCGCCTTAGGAACCCCCTTAAGTGCGGCAGTTAGTGTAAGTTGAACGTGTCCGTAGAAGACTATCTATAGTAGTAAATAAAATAAAAAATAAAATCACTACTTCTATACTTGTGATGATCACATATCATCACGTGACCCGTGGCGTTAGAGTTTATATTTAACTTATTATGTATGTATATTATGTATTCAACCCTAAATAATACTTAGTATGTATGTTGTGTATTCAACCCTACATAATCTGTGGTAAAAAATATACGCCTGTAATTTCGTAAGTTTTGTGTAACTACCCACAAACATAAATATTTCTGTATAACAAATTGTCAATTCACTAATGGGTATTAAGATACAGTCTGAAGGTAAACAATAAATTACATGTTAAGCATGTGCAGAATATAAATGATTTGAAATAACTCAATGCAAGACTTGGATAACCTGTAAAAAGATATAGCAGTAGATATTTACGACTGTATTTATTTTTTTCTATCATGTTCATATGAGATAACTAGCTAAAAGGGGGTTATATGTTAGTGAATATTGTTATCAAGGAAGGAGAGTAAAATTCAAGGATAATTTTCTTGCTTTTTCAATAATGTAAATATAGAGTATATAGAGAACTTAAGAAATGCTGACACACAGAATACGAAACCAAAATTTTTTACCCACTATCAACATAAATAAGGTTTAATTTCAGCTATGATTTCAGTGAACCAACTATTGTAGATCTATGGTATCAAGTATGTCACAAATTAAATCTTCTTTCTCAGGCCATAGGATAAAAAAATATATAATCTGAGACCTACTTAAAATATGATTAAATACTAACTATATTGTGGGACTGCCAATTTAATAACAAGAAAAATAACAAACATTTGACAACACACAAGGACCTCTGTGCACAGGCTTTAATAACAAATTTATTTTTAAGTTGACGCACCAACTGTGTTATCAAATGATTTGCAAATAACAAAACCGGAGTGTAAGACTAAAAATTTTAGCACATAAACATCATGCATTCAACAACTACATCTCAAAGAAAACCAAGCCTATCATTTCAAGCAAAATTAGAAAGTTAAGTTAAATTTATTCAATATAATTCTCCACAGTAATTTTCAAGTTAGCTTAAATTCGCACAGCAAAATGCAGTTTGTTACTGTGTAATTATAACAAAATATTAAATAGGTTAGCAATCGTCCCTACTTGTCCAATTATTATTATCATGTCAGCAGTATAAATTGTCATTGTAATATACAGTACAAACCATACAGTTGTCTACAACAAGCTATGTGTAACCAGAGTGGAAAACATCATGTACTGTCAAAAAGTGATCCCATTGGTAACACTAGGGACCATTAGATCAAAACGAATCATTACCACTACACCTCAATATATGTATTTAATTTATAGGATTTTCTTGATAGAGGATGTATGAAGATGTTGAAGTTATCCAAGTTGAAAGACCAAAGATTGCTTAAAATAAAAAAATCAAAATGCTAAATTATATTATTAATTTATTACTTATTAATTGTACTGCAATTAAAGAGACAATACTGGAACAAGCTAGGGTCTTTTCATTATGAGTAGTGCTGTCTTGCAATGGCTACATGGCACTGATCATCATAATCAAATGTTTTACCAAATTTTATCCTTGTTCCCAAACATTTATAAAGCTACTCAAGTTAATCAGTTACTCATTCAAACATACAATCTTTATCAATGTTATCGGTTTTTGAATAACTGTGTGAACAACAAACTGCAGGATTTAAAATATCTAGACTAAAGTAATTTTACTGTATATAGACTATGAGTTGGTATAGTTTAGACAGTTTAGATAGATCAAAATTATATAAAGATAAAAGGATACTAGGATGAAAGGTGCTAACTCAGTATTTGAAAAAGAATGTGAGTGACTATTGACCAATGGTTACTGCAACCAATGGTAATCTATTCCAGCCAGACTAAACGATATAAGGAAAATCTAATACTAAAGTCTTATCCTAAAGATTAATTGTTGGGTATACTTGGAATCTAGGTCCTCGGCTTAGTAACTGTTATTTAAATAGAATTGTAGGTAGCACACAGGGAAATGTCTACAATCTCTTTACAAAAGTAACTGCTAAATTAATAAATGTATTTTAGTCAAAAACACTCACATTAGTTACCATAGAATTTGAATTTGCTTGTGACATTGGAGTTGCCATTGGTACCCTCCTGTCGGCAAATGCTCTTTGCCCAAATAGAGTTGATCGAGATGCCATAGAGGGAGGAGCACCACCCGGCATAGCAGTGGAGCCCCGGCCGGGGGATAAGGCTCCCCCAAATGTAGGTGTCACATGTCCAGAAACTCCACTCACTAGCCCTGAACTCACTCGGCCGCCCACCCCGCCACTAGCTAGGCTTCTGGGCGCTTGCTGGAAATTCAAGTTTGCCATAACCTGCAAAACAAATTAAATACAAACATAATTTAGATCATAATAAAGAATAGTTACAATTATTTAATTAGAAGCCACTTTTTTAAGTGTGTTCATTATATATAAGCTATTACTAATATAATAAACTTGATTGATAATATAAACCATGACTAACAAGTCACATACAATGGTAAACAAATAAAATGTATAACAAAGATGGATAGCTGCTAATAAACAAATGTTATCTTCATCTTCAGATTACTAAATCATTAATCAATAAAACAACAACAAACAAAACAAACCACATAACTGCATAACAAAATTTGACACCAAGGATATTATGCTGTGTCCTTTGAAAATATTATAATTAAATGGTACAAAGGTTGCAGTTGTTTGTTAATAACTACTCTATATGATCCGAAACATATTTATAATGCAGTTAACATGGATGATTTGCAAGGACTCATTTACAAACATCCAACTAACAGGTCATACTCAAAGTCATACTAAACTTATGCTAAACAATAATTGAGGACAATTAATACTAACAGAAAATGCTTCAATATGAATCTAGAACTTATCGAATGACATACATATCATATTTTAACTCACATTTACTAATTACAACTTGAAAACCATATTTAAATGAAACTGTGATTGGAACAGATGCAGTGTCTGGATATTATTGAATACAAGAGTAGCATTATTACAGTTAATTCGTGACTGAAATCTAAAGGCTACATATAGAAACATATGTCGAAGATACGTCTGATAACCAAAGTCAATAATAACAAATAAAGTAGGTATTATACGTAGATCAAGATGGTTATTTATTCGACTGTCAAACAATGGCGACACTGAAACATGTTCTAATTTCAGTTCTCCTTCAAAAGTTACGTATATTTACCTAATGTGTCAACGTCAGTCCTTGTTCTACTATTATTTCAAGAAGTGTATGGATGGTTCATAATAGTGTATTCCCCGCAGAAATAAAAATATCCACACGAACGAAACAAACAAAAGTTTGTTGACTGTTCAATTTCTAAGGCAATTTCTGTGCATTCAGAATTTTATTCACCAACTTAAAGTATACTTAGTACAGCCTTTCCATGAAACACTGCTATAAAACACTTAAAACTTTATGCATCTTTACGTCGCTTTGAAATATTTTAATAATTTCACTCAGATTTGTCGAACGCCACATTACCCTAAACAACTGGCGGCCATATTGTTAAAAGCGGAAACTTGTAAAACTGATCATCCCTACAACACCATAACTTCATGGAAATGTATTAGGCAAAATGTATATTAATAAAACTAATGTTTAATATAACCTATAGTTATAAAACTGTCATTATTATAAACTGAACTTTATTTTTTATGACTTTCCCAATAATAAGATACTTCATTGACCGTGTGAATCGTGATCACGATTGTTTGATTACCACTATGAGAAAATCCCTTGTTTTTCAGGAGGTTTGCTTTAAATGCTGTTGTCTATTTTATATAATGTTATTCAAAATAAGATACTGACGTATGTTTCTTTATTTTAAAGTGAAATAATTTCATAATCATTAAACATACATTTCCCACTGTGAGGAAACCTAAATACTTACATGTAGTATTTTTATTTACCACCAATGAAATAGCCAAAATTTCTTGATATTATTAAGTAATCAGTTCTTCTTAATTCTTTAATAAATTCTAACGTGTAAATTGTTGAGAATACACTGAAGTTAGTTTTATCTCACCTGAGTTATTACTGGAATATGTATAAATATTTTTTTAAATACCCCCGCATATTTTTTATAAGAATCCCTTAGGTAGATAAGTTTTATCTTAATAATTTTACATGCTTAAATTTTTGTTTTATACTGTCCTGCAGTAATTACTATTGAAATAAATATATGCAAATTGACGAATTTAAATTAAACTAGTGGGAACCAGTAAATCAAGCATTTTGAATTGGCCATAGACATTATGTCTATGGAAAAGACTGGGGAAATTTGTGTTGAGAAATGGTAACTTTAAAGATCATATGATTTGTTCAATGAAGAAGCACGTCTGATAGGCGTCGACTTACTTCTTCAAGCCAGTTTTTGATTTTCTGGCTCAATATCGGTTGTTTTACGTGTTAGTGGTGCTAAAAACAGCTATCAGCCATGGCGCTCAGCGATGCAGATGTTCAAAAGCAGGTATGTGTAAAAATAATAAATATTAGTAGTAGATTTAATTGTGACATGTAATTTTCTTCGACATGGAGTTTGTCAGAATGATTGATCGGTGATGCAGGACATATTTTTTTCCAATATATTTGACGGAATCTGCATTTGAATTATTTTAAAATGATTTACGTTTTATGAATCATGCATTTTTTCCATTTAGATCAAGCATATGATGGCCTTCATCGAACAAGAGGCCAATGAAAAAGCCGAAGAAATCGATGCTAAGGCTGAGGAGGAGTTCAACATCGAAAAGGGTCGTCTGGTCCAGCAACAGCGACTCAAGATCATGGAGTATTATGAGAAGAAGGAGAAACAAGTCGAACTCCAGAAAAAAATGTAGGTTAAATTATAGACTTGAAATAATTGGCACCTTGAATCCCGTGATCGACCATATATCTTATCTGGGTTAAATAATTTATACTGATATCATTTTTACTTTGCTCTCTTTACAACTTCTGTGTCATGCATTATATATTTCAATGATTTGACTTCCTCATCCATATTTCACACTCTCTAGTCCATCACTTGCCAGAAGTCTGAAACGAATCCTTAAAAGTAATATTTTGATAATATTTGCTGGAAAGCTTACATAAAGAATTAGGATAAGTTTTGTTCTGGAATTAGCTGTCAAATGAGCGGTTAAAACATCACATGGTAGTCAGAGTTGCTGAAGGGACCTTGTATGCATAGCATTTTTGTATTCATCTAAACCTCCCAAGACGGCCAACCGTTTAGCAGTGGGAGGTGAGCTTCATAGGACCAGTGCATATATCCCTACTTCATATTAACATTACTAGTTTGGTGTTAGTTACAATATTGTGTGTATATGTGTGTTAACCTTATACACTTAATAAACATTTAACTGCATTTATCCATACTTAATCTGTATGCAGGCAGCTTAGGGTAACCAGAATACCAATTGTGAACAGTCTGCTTCTTTTCCTGTATATATTATAAAAAATATCGTTATATGTATAAACTGTATAATAACAATGTCAAATACACACTAAAACTTCCATAGTCATTACTACTTGTTGCATTTATAAATATTTTTCGTGTAAAATACAGGTATTTATCAAGATTATTTATAGGTATTAAATGGCACCATCAGAATTCATAATTCATTTCAATTCAGATCTACCAATTTTGAACAGTAATTTCTATCTAAATAGAACAGAAAAGAGCAGAACAAAGTTTCATGGCATCACAGTTAAGCACACAAACATTTTCAATTTAAATATCTACATCAAAATTGGGTCATTGATTTTGAGAGCTATGATCCATACTTCCTGAAATGTCATAACTTAAATAAATCTTTGGGCAAGTCACGCATGGCCATCTGACCTCAAACTAAGCGTTAGCTTATACTATGGTGATCAAAAAACTGATATACATATATATTTATAAATAGATATTTACACCCAGACACAAACATTCCTGCTCATCACAGTAAAGTTTGACCTAAGTGGGAATCAAGCCCACGCCCGTCAGTGTAGCAGTCAGGTACACGAACCTCTAGACAAATTGGACTGTTAAAACACCCTTTTTTCCCATCAAGTGGTTAAGATAGCTTATTGTATGTTTTTTTCTCATATTTATATCCCATGTTTTCTCATTTATTCATTGAGGTATGTAATCTTAATCAATCATGTTTTCAGCCAATCATCTAACATGCTGAATCAGGCTCGTCTCAAGGTGCTCAAAGTGCGTGAGGATCATGTACGTAATGTACTGGACGAGGCCCGTAAGCGCCTGGCTGAAGTGCCCAAAAACACCAAGCTGTACTCTGATCTACTTGTTACGCTCATTGTACAAGCTCTGTTCCAGGTAGTATAATGTTTAATCTCTTGTAGATTAGTTAGTACATGGGAAGGATATAAAAATAAATTTTTGTAAAAAGGTATAGAGGAAAGAAGAAAAACAAAAATGTATAAAGGTGATATTATTCTAAGAAAATGAGCTCCTGTAGCTCCTGACATTTACTTGTACTGAAGTATCATTTAGTTGTTAAATTAGATGAACTAAATCATTATGAACAAAATTAAAATAAAATTGGTTTCATTTGTTATCCATGATTTAAATTAACATTTTTACCAATTATCATTAAATTTGTTTTCTCCAGCTGGTTGAACCTGCAGTGACCATCCGCGTGCGAGAGGTTGACAAGAGCCTGGTAGAATCTCTGCTCGGCAGAGCTCAGGCTGATTACAAAGCCAAGTTGAACAAGGATGTTCAACTCAAAATTGATGCTGACAACTACCTGTCCCCTGACACATGTGGTGGAATTGAGCTGATTGCTGCCAAGGGACGCATCAAGGTAATTGAGTCCTTCATCTCATGAATTAACAGTTGCTCCAGAGCAAATATATTATGAATTTGTCAGTCTAGTGTTGTGCCTGATGTGTATTAAAAATACCTTTGGCCTTACCTGACCCCCAAAGCACGCTAAGAGGAGTTTCCCACTGTTGTTTAACTTTGCCAACAACAACACAAGCCACCAGTTTTGGTAGTGGTGTCAGTGGTAAAATAAAGGTGTCTTGTTTTTTGTCGCAGATTTGTAACACCCTGGAGTCGCGCCTGGAGCTGATCGCTCAACAGCTGTTGCCCGAGATCCGTAACGCCCTGTTCGGCCGCAACCCTAACCGTAAATTCACCGATTAAACAAACCCCCTTTATAAATTATACACACTTGTTATTATAACAATTTATTTCGTAATTGGTAGACCTAAAGTAATATTACAATAAGTGTTTTACTTTGCCTAATTAATTATATAATTATAATGCGTACAATTTATTCGCTGTTTAGATTATATCCTGATGTATGATGCTAAGTCGCCGGAATGTGTTAATGTGTGCGTAAATCATGTGCGTTGTCCTGATGCCTGAAATCGTTCACTAGCTCGTGGAGACACTATTCTATAACTGTACGTTAGTTTCGCCTATTATATTCTGGACTTCTATAACGTATTCGAGTTTAAAATATTTTATTATTACAATTCATTCACGTAGCTCACATTCTATATGTTAGAAATGTAGTTTTAGATTTGGAAAATATATATTATATACTTAAGATGTTACAGACTTCCTAGGTAATGCAATAATCGTTAATATATGGAGACGTCAAATCCTACGTCCATTTTACAGTATTAAAATAGCACAAGGTATGATACAAGCTTTGACGTAGGTCGATATATTGTACCGGATTGTTCATTATATTTATCCATGTAATCTTGCTGTTATAAATGTTAAATGTTTTCGGATTGATGTTTATGCCTAAACTTTCCTTATCTATTTACTGAGGAATATAATGATGACTGTAAGGTTGGAATAAGACGGCAGCATCCTATGCTGCACCCACTCAAATCGTGAAGATTTGACTGGTAGCAGTGTAGTGTCATATTTGAACCTTGCAGTCGTACTACACATTCCTAATTCGTGTTGTCCTGGCAATATCTTTGATTTGGCTTGCTTTTATCGAATTAATTGGAGCACCATAGCTCTTTAAATAAGGTTTATGTATGATTCCCATTATGGCACTGTTAAATTCTTATGTAAATATATAGATGTGTTAAATTAATCTTTCATTTCAAACATACCTACTCCTGTTAATATTATTTATAGAATAAACTCCTAGAATGTATATTTGCTGCAAATTACGCGGAACTTGGTTTATACGGCCGAACGAATATCATAAACCGACTCTTAGTCGAAAGTAAAGAAAATTAGAATCTGAGAAATTAATGAGGGGTAAAGATGAAATATAAATTAAAACAATTATTCTTAAAATTTTATGTGCCTTGTATACGCTAGTCTGGGAATAGCTGATCCTATTTGAATGCGGTTTTCACTATATCTATCGTTTTTAATCCATTACTGACCCACTACTGGGCTCCGGTCGCCACTCATAATGTTGAGGGGTGCAGGCTATAACCACCTTGTTGGTTTTTCAAGGGGTTTTCCTTTACTAAAGCAAGTGATAATTAACTTATGATATGCAATGAAAATTAGAGATGCGTGCAGCAGGATTTGAACCAAGGACCTCCTGTTCAAGGCGCCAACATTCAAACCATTAGATTATGATTGCAATAGAGTAACATTAAAATTTAGCGTGATTTACCAAAATTAGTACGCTAATAAAAATTATGTCTTGCAAGTTATTCGTACATAATTACGACTACTCTTAACGTATATAAGCCAACAACATACATATACACAAAATGGCTACCCTGCAAGTCGAACCGTGGACCCCATGCTTCACAACACGTCACAACCAACTAGGCCACAGAGAAAATAACATAAGTAATCGACGATATGAAACGGTCTAATTATAAACTTAACTCCCATATTTTACCCTTATGTAAATGTACCCTACTAATCGGTTGTTTACTAAACAATTTTAATTTGCATGTTTAGTAGTTTTAATATGAGAAACTTCCTAAAGTACTTTACCTTTTTCGCACTATGATAGCTGGAAATTCCGTGTATTTTAACTACACCCATTGGTAACTTGATTTGGGCGTAAAGTGCACCATTATGGCACATTAAAGGTTTCCTGTGTTCTTCTCTCTCATTAAGAAAGCTTTATTTAAACAAATTAATATTTTTTTTTATATTGACAATGTTTACAGTTAATATACCTAATAAATAAAACGACAAGCAATGTGGTTGTACAATGTACTGTATCATTTATTTAAGTTAATTGTATTTAATACAATATTTACACTACTTAAATAGTCATTTTGACATTTGAAAGGAACTTAAATAGAGATGGCCATATCCAGCCCCTAACAAACGGCATTGCTAAGAGTACTCAAGGGGAGCTTGGTATTTTTTTAAATTTATGGCATATTTTTAAGTAAAATAATGTCATAATAAATGTCAATAAATTTAGGTAAATATCAGTATTCTAGGTGGACAGATGCTCTCCCCTGCAACTCAATATCGGTATGCCTATGGAAATAGACTAGTTAGCTTAATTAAGTATTTAAACATTCTCAACTATTAAATGGTGGTAACCCAAATAGCTCAGGTCTAAACTCTTCTAAACTTTTCATTACCAAAGTTGCTTGTGTTGTCAAGCTTCTGTCAAGTCTTGAATCAGGCACCATCACTACTTGCATGCCAGCTGCTTTTGCAGCCATCACTCCGTTTACAGCATCTTCTAGAACTAAACACTAGAAACAGAAAATGCAGCATATAAGCACATTATTCAAAGTGGCACATTGTTATTATTGTCAACAAAAAAAACCCTTGTTAGTATGCTGACTGTTGATTTAACAACCAAAATACATTAATTTGTCATTAAAGGATGACTTAGCTAGGTTCACCTCCAAAGCTATCATGATAAACATTGGTAGTACAAATAGAGCCTAAAGAGATGGTTAAGAGGTCAAGATATCATAGTTTACAGTGTCAATAATGAACCAGGGTACTTTGCTTCAAGTTAAGAATAAAACAATGCCTTCATGCTCTTCATAAGAATATGCAGGCTTGCTAATTTCATGTCAATCAAATTTGCCATTTTCAACACACCTTCTCAGGATGAGGGTTTTCTGGAAACTTTGCTGCAGCAACTATAAATATGTCAGGATGCGGCTTTCCATATTTCACATTGGGGTCTGACGAGCCAAAGGTTTTATATGGGAAAAGGGAAAACAATTCTTCATGATGTTTATCCACTTTCAAATGATAACTTTCTTCACTGGAGCTAGTTGCTAATCCTATTGGAACTTTTTTATTATGCAGGTGTTCTATCAGTCTCCTTGCACCTACAAACATATTTTTATCAAAAAATCTATACAATAAGCAACAGTATATTAACGCTGGTATTTTATGTTACTTATAACAGACTGATTAAGGTAAGCAATTAGGAAAATGGATAACTGTTGAAAAAAAATTCTTGAATGACATAATCATTTTCATTGTATGGTAAATATGTTATTACGCATATTACAGCTAGAATTAATTATAAGCATTATATACCACACACAGACATAAGCACTCAGCCTCAGAATGAGATCAGAGAGAGAATGGAATGAATTAATATTATTGTACATTGTAACTCACCTGGTAAAACTTCTGTATCTTGAAATAAAACTTGAAACTGTTTCTGGGCCTCAACCATGAACTCCTCAGGCGTCAAAGGTAAGTCTAATGCAGTAACAATAGTTTTTGCTGTTTCATGTGATTGTAGGCCCATAAGTTTTAGTTTAAGTTCAAATGTGTAATTTTTTCCATATTTAGATACAATATTTTGAAATGCTACTGTGTATAAATCTTCTGTATCTGTGGAGTAACGGCGTAATTTGTAATTTTAACAATTCTTATTGCGTTATGCCCAGAAAATTGCCTAATTATGGCATTAATGGCCTAAAGGTGGCATCAGGGAAATTAATTAATGATCTATATTTTCATGGAGTACACAACTGTAAATATACTTTTTGATTATAGCATTAATTAATAGCAATACGAGAATGTTACTCATGTTAATCTTACTCAAAATCAAGCCATCCATATCAAACAACACATGTGTAACTGGTTTAAATTCCATCTTCTTAATAAATTTAGTTTAAAAAGAAAAATAAATCTGCAGATCCGTCAGCCGTATATCACGTATTTTTATAATAAACGTAAACTATTCATTTAGAATATTTAATTTAACCTATAAAATTCATCAAAATAAAAAATATTTTAAAATCAACATTTGCAGTTCAGTTACAGTTTGACAGTAGTCAGTTTGATTGCTGTCAGTCAATCTAGGAATGTCATTAATAAATTCGGCTTAAGGCTTCAACATTTCCTCAAAAAGTACGACGAGATGCAAATCATCATACAAGTGATAAAGTGTTTCGAGTGTTTAATCTATTACTAGTGTAATAAAACTGCAACGGGGTCAATTCTGTACATATATTTTTTTTTAAATGTTGATGTTTGAAACCAATTTTATTTCGGTTTATTGTCTGTCTATCTGTATGTTCGAACTTCAGGCAAAAATCATTGGACAGATTTAGACGAATGTCGGCATAGTCGTAGTTTATAACCCGAGAAAGGTTATAGGACATGTTTTATCCCAGGAAATGGTTTAGTTCCTGCAGAATAAAAGATTAAAATTAGTATAGCAATTTCGAAACTAATGGACCAATTTAGATGGAATTTAGCAGGATTATAGCTTATGTGCAGATAATGGTTAAAGAATACATTGTATCCCAGAAAACTGCTTTTTTCCCCGTGTGATAATAGGTTAAAATTACTATGGCAACTCTAAAACCACTCGACAACTCTTCTTCCGAAGCGTAGCAAGGGTAATTTCTAGCTTCAAATATAATGAAATGAAATGTTTGTAGTCAAATTCAGAAAAATATTAAATTATGATTTTCCATGCTTTTTGGCCATGATTTTTCCTATAAAACAGGGGAAAATCTCTGATTATCAATGATTAATGTCCTTAGCCGCAACCAAAAGGGGTAAGAATAAATAAAAAATACGGGGATAGGACGTATATTTAATAGATATCTTTAAATCTATTTCGGATATATTTATAGTTCTTAGGATATTTTAAAAATATATATATTTTTACAATCACCAGTTGTCTTATAATTTGAAGAGTTCAAACACATATTTAAATACGTTTAACCTGTAATATGCAACTTTTCGTTGATTTAGAAATTAGTTACTAATTTTAGGTTATTTACGGTATTCTGACGGAGCCTTATAGTCTAATATCTCTTGAAGACCTATTAGACAGACTGACACCAACATTTTCATACTGATTAATTAGTTAGTCTAACAATACATACAATAATACTAGTTACTTTAGAAGTAGACATATGTTTTACAACACAGGAATTTTCAAATTATCAGGACGCACAAAACATTTGGCCGTTTAACTTTGGCCACATTTTCAAAACGACTTGAGTTCTAAAATTACTATGTAATAAAAAAAAATGTAATAATATTATTATATATTTACCTAGGTCTTGATGACCTTAGTGGGGTTCTTAGTTTTATAGACCGATCAATTAAACGCAGCTTGATATTTATTTTTTTAACCGAAATCTACTTTCATGCTATATTACTCTGTATCTGAAACAACTATGCATTGACTCTGTAATTGGATTCCATAAATTAAATTTATTTTTAATCACTTTGTCGTTTTATTTCAATTTTTTGTCATAATATCAAACTACCTGTAACAAAGTGTGAGTGGACAGTCACGATAGGTGCATACTTAAAAAAGTTACACTTTAGGAACGTAGATACCCAATTATTAATACAAATGAACACATTTCTAAGTATATGAACCGTTTAGTTATTAGTTCAGCAACAATGATAATATTTTGGCTCTAATACCCATTAGGGAATTTTAAACCTGAAATTTATCATATCCTTTTCACTATCGCTACAAATACCTATCTTGCCAAGGAAGAAACATCCAACATTGTTGCTTCTAAACGAAAATCAGCCCGAAAATTATGCCATGATACTCATCGCATATAATCTATCGGTTTCCATGCTGACTAAAATTTTAACGAACACCAATTCGTGAAGATTCCTACTTGTTATTTTCTAATCCACGTAATATGACACCTATAACATCTTGTTTAATAATTTAGGTCGTTAACGTAAAGCTGAGTCGCCCATCTGTAGGGTATTATTTTCCGTGAGAATACATCAAGTATCCCTGTTTGTTTAAACTACAAGATGTGATACGTCGGGAGTATAGGCAGGCAGGTACCGTGGCACGCGCGGCTCATCCCGTCTCCGAACCACACCTCGCTCCACCGACAAACTGAGGCTCAAGCTTCCGGCTTCCTTCACTCCGTTCGACTTCGCACGCCGCTGCGACGGCAGAATTGCTGCCCTCAAAGACTTGCGTTTCTGAAACACAATATTTTATCATTAACTTGAACATAACTTCCATAATCTACGTAGGTATTTTCTACTTACGACAAAAAAACTATTACGTCCAATACGCCCACCAGCGGGGACTAAACAAAATGAAATTAAGAATAATGAACATGAATAGCATTTATTTCAAAATATAAATATATTTGTTTCTAACAATAGGTACTGGGTTCCTTTTAACGCAAAGCATTTGTCGGGCACGGTTTACAATTTATATTTAAAATGTTGTTTGGTGTCGATATCATTGTTGTCCATGGCTGCGATCTTCGCTTTGTTTACCTCAACGGCTCCGCGCCATCTGTCGGCCGCGTGGCGCGCGATCTCCATCCTCTTCTGTTTCCTGATCTGATGACGTTTATACACCACTTCAATGACGATCAGAACTATCCCTCCGATAATGCCCGCCAGAACCAATATAAACACTCCCGCCATGTTCTTCAACCCTAAGGTGTTTGGGGTTTTTTCGTTCTCCTCGCAATTCATCAAGTTGTTTCTAAGAATCCATTGGTTATCGAAGGACTCCATGACACCACCTACCAACAAGCAGATGTTACAGATGATAAAAAATAATTCAAGTCATTCAAGAGCGTAGATACAGCAACATCTTACTTTCATGAAAATCAAGAATCGCCAACGTTACTAAATCAGCCCACAGCGACCCTTTTTGTAAACCGACACCATATCCAGATCGACCAAACAACTCTCCAGCTGTTACGAGCTCACAATCCTGTGCTGCTTCGAATTCCAATCGCGATGAATCCCAAATAAAAGCCATTAGTTTTCTGAAACGGAATGAAGAATAATCTTGGTATGTTTCTAAATAGGTGCGAAACGGTTTTTTATGTTAATGAGCAGGGAAACAAGCAGACAGGTCATCTGATGGTAAGGGATCACCGCCGCTAATGGATATTAGAAACACTAGGCAAATGTGTTACTAACGCGTTGCTTAACAGCAAGAAATTGGTAGACAAACTAGTGAAGATAAAGAAGAAAGAAGCAGAACATCGCTGAAGGTACTTGGCCAATAATGACCGCATCACATCGCTTTAAGACGAAGAAAAAAGACGAAAGGAAAGGAGGAGACTAAATTACTAATGAGCAAAGGAAAAAAAAGGAGGATATTTGTCTCTCAAATCCCCAGCCGGAACACGAATCAAAATGGTAGTAGTTAGTCAACCGGTGTCACAAAAGGTTGGTAACGCTATTAATAATATTGAAATCCAACCACCAAGCAGCTGACTTCTTTCGCCTCTTCCAACGCCCTGGTCAGACGAGAATGAGATTGCGATTGAAATTCTAGGCCGTTTCGTTACTAGATAGTTACGCATATGATATTTACCCATTCTTAACATCCTCAATAGCTTGTTCAGCGTTATCGTAGTTGTTTGCTTCCATAGTCCGGTACATGTTGGACAGTTCAACTTGTCGTCTGAAGTACATATCTACTGCGGACCCCTTCACCGTCGCGCAAGTAAGATTTTCCATGGTATTCCGAAGCTGAGAAGAAAAATTATTTATCAGGTATCTATACTATAATATTATAAAGAGGAAAGATTTTATTGTTTGTTTGTTTGAGGAGAGTAGGCTCTGGAACTACTGAGCCGATTTCAATAATTCTTGTGCCGTTCGAATTCTACATTATCAGAAACTATTGAAAATAGAGGGCCGCCGCCGAGGCTATTATGCATGCAATTGAGTCGAAATATCGGCGGGAAACACATAACCGTAACATAGCATAATATCTAATAAAATGTTAATGAATACAAACCCTGGCGTCATTAATTCCGGTAAGTTTCGTTTTTGGTCTTTCGAGCACGAGGAAAGCCGCTAAGTTGGCAGTATACGAAGCAACTATGATCATTGCAAAACCTGCCCACACCATTCCGAGCACTCTGGCCGAAAAGCTTCGAGGTGTACCTGTAAACATTTAAAATTACTATTGATGGGAGACACGAGACTAGTCGTGATCGTCAAAGGTCAAAAGTAATATTGTTATTGTGACTTTATTTTCCACCTCTTTTTTTCTAAATTGCACCTGTGCGGAACCGAGGGTCCCTAATTATTAAGTCAGTTTAGACCACAAAAATCACTTACCTTCACCAATGCCGCTGTTAAGAAGTACTCCCCAAGCAAACCAGATCGCACTGGAAAGGTTTAAGGCATCTTCCTCGGTTCCATCGATATTGGCCAATTTGAATCGACCAAATGGTGAGAATCTATCGAGTAGATACAGGACCAATGCAACGACATGAACAGACACCATCACTAATATCCACAATGTATTAGAAAACGGTTGCAAGAACGATACTAAAGTTGAAGATCTTGAAGGCTGTGAACACAGAACCCGTGCTGATTATAAGCACCGACAAATAATTGCATATAATTTAACCAATATTCCAAAAAAATATGGCTATATCAACGTACCTTCTTCTCCAATATAGTGATACCTTGATATTTGAAAGGTTTGCTAAATTCAATAAATTCCGCCCGTTCAGGATTTATGGTTAAAGGCGCAACAATCATATCAGCTCGTTCGTAAACTAGTTCACCTGGAGATTTGAAACGTTAAAGATTAGAAAAATAAATAAGACTAAATAAATAAAAGCTTTCTTCGCGACTACGTCCGTGTGGTAGACCCCCCTCTTCATCCCCAATTTTCAACCCCACTTTAAATCACAACCCCCACCCCCTTCTCCCTTCTTCACTCCCTAAACCACAGTCAACAACACTTTTTTTGCTATTCTGCCTCGGTATAAAGTTTTATTACAATCGGTTCAGGAGTGTAAGCATAAAATGGTAACCGACAGACAGAGTTACTTTCGCATTTTTTTTTAAATTTATAATATTAGCAACAATTATTAAATTCTCACTTATTATTTTGGCAATTTCAATTTTATCATATTTAAGATAGGTACCTATAAGACCAGTCCATTCCTTTTTCGCTCCCGGTGCAGATAAATTTCTAATGATGTAATTTCCAAATTGACCATCTGGTGAAAGGGCTAATGAGTAAGTAAAGTTGATTGTTTCCGACAGGCGGCGTAACAAGTCCATACAGAATCCCTTGCAACAGTATATTTGATCTAGAAGTTAAATAATAGTTAAAAAATATAATAAAAAATCACTATATGTCTACTTTATATTAACAGGACTTAATATAAATCTAATGAGCCCAAACACGACGGGTTTACTATTACGTAGCCGTCCCAAGATTCCCGATTCATCTTCCAGTTCCATCATCAGATCAGCTCGGTGGTATCATATTATTTTATTAAATCAGACTTACAAATTAAGGCCAAGTTTCGAGCACATACAATATTAGAAATGCGTGAAATTAAACTTACATGTAAGCTAGTATAAAGTATGTCAAATCAATACGTATAAGAGGAAAAACATGAATTGTGATATTATTAATATTTTATTTAAGTTTTACATTACCTAAATCATCGCTAGCGTTATAATGTGGGCACGGTATTTCGTCCACAGTACAATCAATTTCGTATTCAACTCGTCGCGCATATACAAACGGCTTCTCTTCTATTGTTAGCACCTATTATATTATTATTATGTTACATTATTATTTATTATATTTAAATATATTAAAATTATTATAACACATTTAAAATAAATAACACACACTAAGTTTTAAGTTACCTTTAAATGTGTCGGAATCATAAATCCTTCCGGTTTCGAAGGACTCCTTCCCATCCATATTATTTCACTCTCCTTTAATTCTAAACGCATTTTATGAGAGTCCTGAAAATATTTTACTTTTAAGCCTAGAATTTTTGTTGTTAGTCATAAGCTAGTTGGGACTTTGGGGATTTAAAATGCACTTCATTTTGTCAATAATTTTAAGTATCAGTGCTTTATATCACTACATATTACAAAATAAAGCCGCGCAGCGTGTCTGTCCACCTGTTCGTGTAAAAATTAAAATCTCTATACGGAATATCATGCGGTTTTTACAAATTGATAGGACGATTCCCGAGGAAGGTTTTAGTGTATAATTTGTGTAAATAAGATTTTGTGTAAACAATTTGGAGTATGATTATTTTGGGTGAAAAATTTGGAAAAAAACAAGCCATTACATACCATAACATACAATGCGGGTGAAGCCGCGGACGGATCCTAGTATATAAATAGCAATATATAGTATATAACTAGCAAGGATACAATTTTAGGTTCAGGTATACATATATATACGGATTCGAATAGAATTTTATTAAGGGCATGTCCTGCCTGCGGCTTCGTCCAGATGATGTGTGTAATATTCCAGACACACTATAATTTATATCCGGGTAAAATTTCATTCAAATTCGATCAGTAGTTTTTGCCCGAAAGATAGAAAAGAAAATTATAAAATTACATCCTCACAAAATTATAATTCTGTTGCGGAGCTCCCTATCATCCTTATTTAACCTACTTTCTATATGTATCTAGTCTTATTAAAATACCTTCGAGTAAAAGTACTTTCCAACAGCAACGTGCTCGCCCTGCGCTCTAACATTCACCATATCATACTCAGCATGTACTCTATCTCCGTGGTCATCGAACGCGACATGGCCAGTGGCACCGTTGTCCAGACTCTGTTTCCTGATATAATCGAATAATAACCGTCCCGTCATCCATATAGATCCAGAGTTATCGCAGTCAGAAGGCGGTGCGACTATTTCCTCCGATGTGTTCATATCACGGATTGCTGAAGCGAGGATGTAACTGGAAAGCGATAAGTTTTAAAATTACAATCAATAAAAAAAGATTTAAAGAATTGAATTTACCTTTTCAAGTAACCTCCCAAGATGATCTTCTTGCGGATTGATTCAAAGTAAACTAAATAAGTACAAACTTAAAAAAAATATTTTCCACTGTTATTGATTTTATTTTACCATTATTTAGAATAATTTAGATTCATAACACAATGCATGCCTCAATTTTAGTCTAAGAAGTCATTCTATTATCGTGCTATTCATCGCTTAGGTATACTTATATAGTGAAGAATACATCATTATCTTAGTAATTACGCTCTTAATTACCTGGATCTTATGACGTTAGGTATAATAATTATTATACTTACATAGAGTCTTGTATATGAGCATGTTCATTGGTGGCATTGACTAAACGAAGTCCGAGTAAGCCTTCAGGAGCGTTGGCAGCGTCTAGGGCTTGCTCTGTCACCATCCAGACGTATCCCACTGTCGTCATGTTGAGGAAGGTTGCATCTCGGAAGATTATCTCCGCATCTGTTTTGCTGGAATTCAATGGCGGAATACATATTCAAAATAGCCTGTGAAGTTATTGTTACCGTTTTATTTGTTAGTTAAAATATTAGGCTGTGAGGATTTTGTCGTTCTTGTTAATTCTTAGAATGTTATAGTACATTGATTTCGTTGTAATTGTACATACGAAAAATTGTTTTAGGAAATTGTTCAAGCTAATCAAAGTCTAAATTTTTGTGAGATAAAGTATAATATCACTTGCCTAGCATACATAAGAAATACTCTTGCTTGCGCACTTTTTACATCCATCAATTTATCGCTAAAAGAATCCAAACCCGGCTCAAATTCTATCACTTGTTCCACCGCAACTTTTCGGTCTACATCTTCGTCGATGCTCTGCAATGTTGTCTGGAATCTGGAGTAGAAAATATTTTGTTCAAACACTAAATCCCACTATGGATTATTAAAATGTGTAAAATTATAAGAATTTTAGCTTCGATTCTTCGAGTTTTTTTAAGAAACAGTAAGTACAAGATGTATTTTAAAAATCTAGATATATCTATACTAACATTATAAAGTAAAGAGTTTGTTTGATTGTTTATTTAAACGAACTCTCAGAAAGTACTGGTTCGATTTAAAAACTTATTTTTATGTTGGATAGCCCATTTACCTATGAATGGAGCTGAGCATTAATAACAAATGTTACAAAACGGGAGTTGCGCTTACGACTTGTCTTAAGCAATTTGTCGATATGAAGGTTGGTTATGATTTTCATAATAAAATTAGCAGAAATTTAAAATTACCTTCCCAAAATGGCTCTACCATCGGTATCAGAACTGTGAATTACGATGACTTTCATATAATTGAAGTGTTTTAATACATCCACCCACACGTCTGCTTGGTGGGAGTACGGAGGTACTGTACGTAAAAAGGACACGTGTATATTCTTGTCTGAAAACGCGGAATCCCTCGATGAAATACCAATCACTGGTATATGATAGAACCCACTGGTGTACGATACTGCGGCCGGGGAAAGCTCACCAGTTAATGGATGAGATACAACTACTGCGTAAACCTGAAATATATATGAAAATGAACAGTGCGGTAAAATTACTTAATGCGCTAAGCCACGGGTCGGCACCTTATTCTTATATAAGGACCATATACATATGTATGTTATAAGGTACGGGCCACATTTCATGTGACGTCTTCGTTCGACCCGTTCCCTAAACAATTACTTAATTTATTAAATTGCTTTTGGGCTAATAGCAATGAGTCATTTACTTGAGGTTTGAATGAATTTACCTTATGAATGAGACTCTTTCACAAGGAGTTCTGTAAGTAAAATTGTAAATGCGTAACAAAATCATAAATACTTACACGATGTCCAATTAGATCTTTGCAAACATTGAGTGCGGTTTTTATTGGATTTGGGTCCATTAGTATAGAATAATCGTGGTAGGTCACTCCGTGGGGGACATGATTAACTTCGAAATTGAGTTTCTGGAATTCCAAAAGTCATTAAAATAAGAACAGCAACAAAGCAAAAGTGATAAACTAAAAAATATTTGGTATTTTAAGCTGTATTTCTTTTTACGTATGAGAACTTTTATTAATTCCGTGGCAAGGTAATCATTTCCATATGGATTTTAAGGAAGATATGTGCTGATGGCTACAGTGTTATACGCAGAGTAGTACTGCAAAGTCAAAACAGAGAAAATATGTAGGGTGGTACTAAATATCAAACTAACAATGCGGCTTCCTCTATATTACATTGATGTGTAAAGCTAAAAGTTGTAGTAAATACTATTCGTTCTTTTATCATCAGAAATGATACTTAAAAAGGGTTAATATTGCCCGTCTCCGCCCCTTTTAATTTTCTTTAAAAAACCCCGCTGAGTCACCTACTATAAACACACTATAGAAAATACCTTTGACTGGAACTCTGGGAGAAACTAAAATATGTGGCCATCTGAAGTCGATTTTTCCATAACAAATTAGTTATGTTCTGTGTGTGTAATTCTCAAAAGATTACGAACTTGGAAATTATGCTTTCAAAACTTACAGAAATAGTGTCTTTGAAAAAAGCGATAGACTCGTTGCTAGAGAGAACGCCGCCCACGTTATAGTACGTAGGGTTTATAACCTTCTGTCTGTCAGCAAGCGCTGTAAAGCTGCAATAAGCAAAAAGTATGGCATAACGCCACATCTTCCACGTGATTCTGAAAAAAGACAAACAGTTTGTGCTGATGTAGATGTTCCATAGGTTGCTTTCTACTCCCACTTCCTAAAGCCACATATTCAGATCAAAAGTATTTGAGATGTATTAAATGCATTTGTATAACTTCAAAAGAGAGTCTCCTATATGTTTTTTTTTCTTGTTATCTCAGAACTAAAAGGCAACTTCTTTTTTTAATATAAAATAACCTACCAATATCTGTCACCTACGTATTTTACTTAGTCAGCAACAATCTGAGGTATTAACTCTTTAACATTCCCCCGTGTCTATTTCTCACACATAATAGTTAGAGTAGTTCCTAATTGCTTTAATGTGAGCTATAGCTATTGTTAATTTCATCTCAACTTAAGATTGCACTATTAATATTTCATGCGGCCCAGAGAAACACCCTTTAATTGAAGGCACATTTAACATGAAATTAAAAGACAAATATCTTACCCTTGAGGTATTCTTGTAAAGAAGTAAGTAGATAGTTTAGGTCGTCAGGTCATTTTCATTTAAAAAAATTGCACTAGCATAGAATAAAAGGTTTTTACGTAATAAAAACATATGAAGGATGCTGCGAAGTAACGGTAGATGGAGCTCTATCCTACGTTGCCTAGGATACGCGCATGCGTATTAAGTATTAATTAATTACAAAGGGTCTTACTGTGTACTGAGATACGTATAGGTATAATTTATAGCCAGTGGCGTAACTATAGGGTGGCAAGGCCGGCAAAATGCCACCAGCCTTGCAGATGTGGCCAAACATTACAAAATTGAGTAGAATTCAAGTTTACTACCACCGTATAAAAATTATGTATATCTTGTTATATATATATAACAATCTTAAACTTTTATTTTGTAATATTAACTATAGATTCTATATATGCTTTTGAAAGTTAGATATTTGACTAAAGTGAACACAACATTACTTAAGTAGTGCAGGCTGTTATATGTAGTTAGCTTAATACCATTAATGACCCACTTCCCCTCGTCCTTTATCATTCGTACCGTGAAGAAGTGGAATAAGTTTCCCGCGTCGGTATTCCTGTTTGATTATAACGTAAATGTCTTTAAGTCAAGAGCTTTTATTAAGTTAGTGCGCTTTACAATCAAAGACTATGTCGCCACTTATCATCTGATGGTTTCGTAGTCAAGCTTTTTGAATAGAAAAAAAAATAGATCATTCCTAATAAGAGAAGAGGCCAAAAACTATACTCGGTGCAATCTCGATGGATTCTTTTCCTTACAAAATTGTAAATTTACGATTCTTACATTAAATGTTAATCCGTTTTTTTACCGATATACGTGGCTTCAACCCATGGCCCAATATTGAGCACAGGTCTCTCCTCATGTGTGAGGAGACCTATAGCATACTCCACCACGCTGTTCCCACCACATCACACTCCGACAATGTTAACTAAATCTATGACGTTAAATTTAGAGATAACATATTTAAATAAATTTAGAGATAAAGATTTTTCAAATTTACCGCTTTTGGCCAATATTAATTTTCATTAGACACTATCTAATGATAATACAGGGGCCGAATACTTCAGGTCATCTGGGGTTTTGTATTATGTGGAAAGATTAAGGAAAACAAAACTTTTTTTACCATTTTTATCAACAAAATCTACATTACTCACAACGTAGTATATACTTATGTTCTAAATAAAAAGATCATTACAAAAATACTAATTAAAAGGATTATTTTCTTAAGAACCAAAAGTAATAAAACGCGTACATGTATTTTACATATTCTATCAGTGTACCTACTCTACATTACAAAAAAGCTACTATGCTAATTGAGTAAACAAATTGTAGTATTAACTAAACGAGTAGTAAAAATACATCTTAACCTAGATGTTTTCATATGCATTTCCTCTGGTTGCCTCGAAGACTTTTTATTTCTGTTGACGTAACAATATTTTTTCATATTTCATACCCAATTAAGATCAATTTTTAACGCATTTGTCATCATATTTCTATCCAATTCAAAAATTTTATTACGCCAATATTGATGTTTCACAATGTTTAAGACCAAGCCCAAGGTCCAGGGGTCCAGCCAGCGGGGCGAAGCGCTGCTGCAGCAGCAGTCGCTGCGTGTTGCGCGGCGCCAGCTGCTCCCGCTGCACCAGAACTTTGCAACACTGACAGCTTGAGTGCTTCTAAATCTGGAAATTGATGACCATTCAGCAACGAACTAGTAACTTAGCTTCACTTCGGCGCAGCTAAGGTCGTAGAAGCGATTTACTATTTTGTATTTTTGTTAACAGATTTAAATTAAACGATAATCATAATGTTAATGCAAGCTTGTCACATTATATTTCAGAGGGTAGTGCTAACATACGTACAGACAACCATCATCAGACAAACTGACTGTTGTAAAAATCACTGTTTGGATCGTATATTTTACTAAAAACTCCCAATAACGAGAATTAAGGGCAAAACTCCCAAATATATTCCATTTACCTACACATAGCGATCCGCTACAGATTTCTTATGTATGATGATATTTTGATACCAACATGTAGGTGATGTCGCAATGCTTCTCGGCGGCAAAAAACAGAGTCATCGGAGGTCATTAAAATAATATAATTTTGCATACCAGCATCCTGCAGTCTAGCTGCTTGATTATGTGCTGCACGCTGGATAGCGCGAGCTGCAGCTGCTTCCCGTGCTGCAGCGATCTTCTGAGCAGCAGCGACACGAGCTTTGGCTGCAGCCAGCTGAGCCTGGGCGTGCACTGCAGCTTGTGCTGCCGCGAGAGCATGAGCTCGAGCATTCCTTGCCGCTTCCTCACTGCAAAAATCACCCTTATGTAGTTCAATTACGGTGCAAGTGTTTGTGGATCTAAACTACCAAAGGTACAAGTAATATTTTTTTTACATATTATAAGTTAATGCTTGACTACAGTCCCACCTGACGGTAAGTGGCGATGAAGTCTTAGATGATAAAGCCCATTAACTTAGAAGCCTATTCACTCTTGTCTTGAAGATGCCTACATTATACTTTCATTATAGAATTTCACAGTGAGGATGTGAGTTAGTGTATTTTACTATACCTTTATCATAATCATAACCTCAGGGCGACTTCGACGAGGTGGACTTACGACCTAATAATAATTAGGCCAAAGAACCGCTGGATTCTGAGACCCCACATCTACTTCTAAAGCTTAATATATAAATTATTGTTTGACCAATAAATTATATAACTAGCAATACCGTAAACTACGGTAAAAAAAACCAAGCAGTGACGAAGTTTTAAGAGAAATAAAACAAATAATAGACAGAGAACGCCAATTATTTGTGACTATCTATCTATCTGTTTGTCTGACCTCTTATGAGCAGCATGAGCGGCCTCTGCCTCCTTGGCGCTGGCAGCGCTCTGTTGCTCGAGTGCGGCGTGCTTGGCGGCAGCAACTTGCCGCTGCGCCGCCATAACCGCAGTTGCGGCAGCTTTGGCTGCAGCAATAGCTCCTGCTACGTCGGAGCTTGAGTCTGACGGCCAGGCTAAAAGGGTTTGAAGTTTTAAGCAGTTGTTTAAGTTTGGGAGCAAGATATCATTGGAGAACTAGGGAACTAATATCCAGATTAAGAAAATATCGTAGTAGAGAATAGCAAATATAAGTGGTGGTTCATATGTAACTTCGTTCCTATCTCATGTAACATAACGAATAGCTGGAGTAGCTTCGCCTGTACCGAAGTACAGGTAAAGGCCGTTAACGGGATTCAATTGATCCGATTTTAATATAACAAATATCTATCAGTAAATCCGCATTTAAATAAGATAAGCCGTATCTGAAATAAGCGTGCACAAAGGCATGGAGAACAGACAAAAAAATCTGAAAAACACTGCTGTGGATAATATAGTCTTACTAAGCAACCTGAGTTACCGATTTCTCTGAAATATCCTCCCCGTATAAACAGCGAACAGATTTTAAATAAGTATACTATATCCATGAATTGACATACGAACAGGTCTAAAAAGTAGGAATATTACCGTTCGGAGCTGGAGTGTTTGACACCTGCACCCACCCACCGATGGGCAAGCTGGATATCTCCCACCCACTATCACTTCTCTTACTAACGTTTCCAGCAACCACGACACTTACGAAGGATAACAAAACCTGTAATAAGTATAAAAATTATAGCGCTATTGGGTACTCGAAATAAAAAAAATCCCCTATTTTTTATAATAGAAAGAAAGAAAGAAAACAAATTAATCCAAGACCAAATACAGCACATGCAATACGGTATGGTTAATTACAGAAAGAAAAAGAAAAGTTAAACTTTTAATAATCATTTACACAAAAACAATATGTATATAAACAATAAAATAATATATAACACATAATAAGCATATAACAAAACATTCCATATTTATGAAGGGATACATTTGTGCATTGTGCTGCAGCTTAAGTCTTAAAAGGGACCGGACTCAGTGAGTAGTCATGGTTAATACCATGCCACTGATTTTCAGCCGACCTACGGTGGTCGTAGTTCGGTCAGTTAAAGTAAAATAATGTAACAGTGATTTTTATACTAAAAAATATAATTAATGACCGCCAAATAATAAATAAAGGAGAAAATAATAAAAAAAATGATAAATAGGATTCGTTCATGTAGGGACTGTTTTAAGCGATGGCAAAAGATATGATATTAAACCAAATAATACCGCTATGTATTTACACATAAATACTCTACGGTGTACAAATTATTTGTAATAAATAAACTGTGGTATATGACTTTAAACTCATCTGATTGTTGACTGTGTATATTATGCTGTTACGCATACTCACGATATATGTTTTTCGCGCCGATATTTCGCCTCAGTTCTGGCCAGACCCAGCTGAAGTTCTGAAGGGACTACATCGGCGCGAAAATCATATATCGTGAGTCCCCGTAAGATAGCATAATATAAAATGTGCTATCGTTAAATAACTCTTCGAGCTGTACAATAGACACAACTGGGTTGGCGATTGTACCCTCAACCAATCAGCATTGGAGCTTCGTAGTTGGGAGTATTTCTGGGCTTTAAAGAAAGCTAAGTTAAGGAGAACTAAGAAAGCTTAGTTAAGGAGAGTAGTGGATTATTTATGGATTGAAGCAATACAAACATCTCTTAAGTTCCTGGTCTCTCCGCCGTGCTATAAACCAACAAGACTGACTAACAGTTGAGACACTTATACGTCTACACTAGTTGCGCAGATAGCAGGGATAACACAAATATTACTTATGGCCCCAAGACAAATATTCATCTATCACGTAAATATCTGCTCCAGACAGGAATCAAAGCCGAGAAGTTACTTTGCAGGCAGAATCTATACCAACTAGTCTCCCTCAATAAATAAATCTACCCAAAATCCAAGACTGATAATACTCACCATCAATTTGAAAGCCATGGCGAGTAGAATTCGAGATGTCTTCGGTTGGATATCAGCAGAATATCTGATGCATCAGCGATGGATACCAAACATTTTATATTGTCATAGTACACGGAAGTAATCCAGTATAAAGAATATAGAAAGGGATTGTTTGCTTTTATTTATGGGACGTAATTGGGCTAAATAATATACCTTACCTGTGTAGTGTTGGTTCTGTAACAGACTCCTAGTACTATCACTTTCAATCAATGTATCTATCGAAGGTATAGAATTATGACTCGATTTTAAGTCGAGGCTAATTTTGAGGTAAGATTATCAAGGCAGCCAACAAACAGTGATATGTATTCAATGTTTCATATTTAATTATTTATATAGAAAATCCATTTTATGAATGTACTAATTTAATAAAATGTATTTCCTATTAGATCTAATAATAAAAAGTGTAAACAATTTTTTTTTAATATATGTTGTTGCTTGACTACAATCCTAGCTGGTAAAGCGTATTTATTCTTGTCAAAAACTAGACCCATTATCACGATATTTTTGTATGTGAATGTACTTGATAGGATCTCTGAAAAATGGAATTTAATGTATTGTCCATTATATCAACGAGCTGTTTGCGGCAAATTTACACAGCAGCCTGAGTATATTATACGCTTTTGCAGCAGATTTTAGTGAGGCCCTATGCATCGCGAGGCTGTAGATGATGGCCCACGTGTTGAAAATATGTATACAGCCACTAGTTGCTCTTGTTGATACTCAGCGAAACTTCGATATAAAAAATAAGTTTTTAGTTTATACAAAACGCAATCTAATATAAAACTTTTGTGTCACCACATTCGAGACTGAAACAATGCTCGAAATGAACCAACAAGAATTGTCTGCATGCTTGAGGCTTCTGTGCAGCTATACAAGGGAGTTATATTTTGTTTCAAATGTGGCGCTACAATAAAATATAAAAAAAAATTAAATCAATACTTGGCGGGTATTAGGAAAAAAAAGTATTTATTTCCACAATTCTTTATTCGCATCTATAGCTAATACAAACTGTCTGTAAACTTGTACAACAACATTTTTTATTATTATAATGAGTAATTGAGTTTCATGCCCTTGCACCAAACAACTATAAACGAAAATTTGCGCATACTTATATGAATCGTTATCATTGTGTCAACTATCATGAATCACATCATAATAAAGGGTGTGTAAAAATGATTATTATACTGTAAAGTCAACTATATCATGCTTCTGTCACATATAATCGCACCTTCTATAAGCACGTAATTTTTCTATTTATAATACTTGTTACTTGGAATGGACCAAAAGCGTAAGTTTATATAATTGACAATCACGTTCAAAATAAGTTACTTAAATATTTATAATTATATACTTATTGTCATTTGGCAAGCAACGAAGTTTTATATAGACTTAAAACATTAAATAAATTAAGTAGATGTACTAAACGATTATTTATATATTAATGTACAGTTACAGTACTAGAATATGCACGTAGAATCTTGTAGAATAATAATTTTTCCAATATAATATTTTCACACTTCGGAAATCATGTAATGAATTGACAAAATAGAATTTCACTTTAATTTCTCTCTCCATTTCCAGTATGTATACAAACAAATATTAAAATGCCTAAATTGCTCATTCCTTTATTTTGGCAATTTAGAACTGTGACGTTCTCAAAATAGACAATTAACAATTAAGAAAACAACTACATATTATTTAATACATAAGAGCTGAATAATATTCAGAAATGAGGAGAAATGTAACTGTTACACCCACTTTGAACTGTAATCAAATACAAATAGTATTGTGCTTAATCATACAGCTAACATACAATGAACACTGGGATTTTAAATTGCTACACAATGGACACTGGAGAAAACTGTTTGAAGAATTACTTTCATATCATTTTATAAGTAGGAAACATCTTAAAATGTTCTAAACAGTCATTACAATTGACGACACTAAGTTAACACGCCAAAACACTTATACTAATGACATATAACATGAATATTTCATATATAATTATTGTCAATATAACAGGGAATTAACAATATCGATATTACGAATTTTCATAATTATATTATTAATACAAAGATTTCAAGGATTTATTAATTTTATGATTTACAAAAATAATTTACGCTAATAAGACTGAAAATAAATAAAGAAAATTGATTATGAGTCAGAGAGGCAGTGTTCATTAGTACTGAATGTTATACAATAACAAATTTATTTAACAGAAATTTTAAATCTTAGACTATTCTAAATTTAAATGCATTCAATACATTATACTAAACACACAGATAAAAAAACAATTCATTATTAATCTATTGAAACTTAACACTGTATTAATGTTAAAATAATATCAACAAGCAAATTAATTCTATAGTAACAAACATAAAAATAAAATTTAATATCACTTCGGCACTCTCACTGCGGGTTTCTGCTATTTATAATTTTGCATTCAGTACACAAGTAACAGATTTAGAAAAACTATAAGTCGAATTAATCACCAAGACCTCGAATCAGTAGTAAAAAAACTGTTTTAAGCTTTTTCTATGTATGTTTACGTTTTAACTAAAGGTACTAAATTGAACCGTAATTCCACGCGATAAGGCTAATTTATTATTGACCCTACTTAAATTGTCGAAATTATTTTAGTTATTATAATTATATTGTAAGTATTTCTAATGGTGTTTTTACATAAAATATTAACACTATACTTCCTCTCTACGTAAACTTTAACTGTGCCAAATTTAATACTACATATTCGTAAAGAGATACATAAAGTTTTGACAGATCTTGGTGGTCAACCGTCGAATTGTGTTGTCGAGTTCTTCATTCATAGCTTTGAATTTAACTTCTCACTTCAATAACGACGGATGTTGCTTTGAGAATTTAGGCATTTTATACCTTATATGATTCTCCGTACGTTATTTTATGATTCATTGTGAGCACCTTTTACATGAATGATATTATTTTTTGATACCAATAATGACTGCATCACCTGCAACCGTGTATGCCAAAAAAAAACTTAAAAACAAACTAAAAATACGAATTGAGCTAAAACGCACCCACGGCTTCAAGACTCCACTGCGACCCAAGTCATGGAAATGCACTTCCATCGATTGCTTTCAGAAAACAAGCATTATTAAAATTAAAACACTTAGTTCATAACAAACTAAATTAGTATTAACCATTTGAGAAGACATTTTGTTGTTCAATTTGTAACAAATATAAACGACACTTGTTGTCTTTTGTATTCTATATTTTCGTAAATGCGATTTCGCGAATATAAGAACTACTCGTAAATGACGTTTAGGTTACATTGTAATGTAGGTTAGTTAATTGGTACGAAGTTCCTTATAGCGAGATACAAGCACTGAGCGGGGTGGGAGCATGAGCGAAAAAGCGTAACAAGACACTTTTGTCGATGATGATAAAAAAAATGTATATATTTTTTTATTTTTCTTATTTTTAATAACCTTTCATTAATTTTATATCTAAAATTTAAAAAATAAAATTATATATACGTTTCCTAGATGTTTATTTATCATTATCCTGCATATTTTATCTGTTTTTATTAAAATCTTTTATTTAACTTGCAGTATACGTTGCAGTGTATGTATGTTTGTATATCTGTTTGTTACGGGTCAAACCTGGCAAACTTACACTTCGGACCTGAAATTTTGCATAAGCCTTCCGCCCTGATGACAATACATTTTTATGATAAGGATGACCATTCAGAATTGGCTCCAGACAGAGGACGTCCTCAACGGGTAACAATAGATATATGAAATTTTGTGTGTTTCCTTGTATTGTGGATTTATAATTAAAGCTTGTCTTTTTAAATATTGGTAATATAACTTGCTTAATTTATTTATTTATTTCATTTACAGCTTTGCGCCTTTTAAATATACCCCATACACTTTACAATAATTAATTATATATATACTTTACTTCATATTTTACTAGGTCTATAAATTATGACAGTTCAGGAAACGTCTCCCAAAAAGCGAAAGGAACTTCGTTCTGAGCGGGAGTTCCATAGACCCCTCATGACGGTTTAAATTAAATTACAGTACTAATTTCGTTCAATATTAGTCATTTAACACAAAAGAATAACTTAATACCGACTGTCTTTTCAATATTACATTAATTTAAATATAAATATTAAATAATTCCTCTATGAGTGAGTACAACAATTTACATGTAATCAATTGTAATAAATAGTCAGATAAAACACTAAATAAACATTATCAATAAATTAAAATATAAATTTACGAAAGTAAACATTGTACAAAATGTAATTTATTACTACCGCGGAACAGAACATACTGGGTAGGAAAATATCTTGAAATACTGCAAATATATATAAAGGCACAAAACAAAAAGTTTTTCGATTTGTTTCTTTTTATGAACTTTTATCTGTTGAGGGATAAAATAAAATATGCACTATACCCTTATAAATGAATAGAGGAGTTTTACTTGATACCCAGTAGTCTCTCAGCAATGCCGACATAGTAAATGGCCTGTGCGATACCGAACAACGGCGCGATCACGATCATACGACAAGCTCCGCCCTTGAAGAATGCCGTCGGGCCCTCGTGACTTAACGTTTTACTGCAAAACACATAAATCTGTTAATTATATAAATATAAACATACTTCACTTTCTGACATTGCCAGACGAAAATAATGCCATGGTTGAAAATGCTTTCGGTCTTACGGAGTGTGCATGAAAAGGGCATAGGCTACATAAACTACATTTTAATCAGAATTTAACCTCGATCAACAATTCACAATGTCACATACAAATTCTAAGATAAAATCTGTCCGTGTGTATAAATAAAAATTTAAGACTAATTGTTATAGCTTAGCTTCGGTAAGTGTATGTACAACATAACTTATAGTACGTATTTATAATGAACTGAACAACACTTTGAGGCGTTATGTGTCGTGATTTTTTTTGTCGCTGACTCGAAATTTATTTGATTATTTCATAGAACGGATTGAAAGGGTAAATAAATACTTTTTCGAAAGCTATAAGTACATTCCAAAACAAAAATGAGCGGGGCCACCAGCTGGGTTCCCTATGCCCCTCCCCTGGATCACAAGCTGGGTACACAGTTGTCTGATGTCAGCATAACCAAACCATATAGGCAACTCCAGGGACCAATAGCTCATTTAACAAAAAGAGAGAATGCCGGCAGAAGTGAAAATTTTAACAATTGTTATGAATTTTTTTATAGTGCAAGACACACTTTGAAATTATTACTTTTGCATGTCTATCTATATCTATAGGAACTGACGCAATACCTACGCACCCATGTACTTACATATATTACGAAGATGTCGTCACGAGTTCAATAGTTTTTTTCATCACAAAAATTACAACATGCAACTTATTTCCCTGAACGCTTCATAGATGACGTTAGCAGTAGGTGTGCTGAACGCACTTATTGAGAATTTCAGTTAATAGTAATAACAAAACTATTAATGTTTAATAACATACGTGATACAGTCCATGATGGAGGTGTACTGCCGCTCGCCGCTGCCCTTGGTGAGCGTCTGCATGCGGGTCTTCACCACGTCCATCGGGTTCACAGCCAGCGCCGCCGTCGAGCCGGACGCACAACCGGACACGAAGGACCACCTGCAAGATACTACTTATAACACACTGAAACCTCATTGTCGCACTGTTGGGTTCTGGTCTCCTCGTGCAATGTGAGAGATACAGGAGGTCGTTGTGTATCACGGCGGCCAATTGCGGTTTTAAGACTTTATACATCTTTACGCGGAACTTGTATGCTGGTTTCTACACAAGGTTTTCTTCACCGCAGTAAGTCATAATTAGTTTGTGATACATACATCACTATTGTAAAATAAGACGTATGGAGAATTTATTTATTTATTTGGCACACCAACAGCTTGCATACAATATTTCACCAAAAATTTATACAATATATGTAATAAGACTATCTGGTACGCTTGCCAATTATAGGTATGTACATCGTTCATAAAAAGAGGGGAAAAAAACCATGTTAACCTAGCAATTTAACAAAATCAATCAATGTTACATACTATACAATTTTACTCTAATCCAGGAAACGGATGACTAAACAAGGTACGTTATTCACAGAAACGTTTGATAAGTTTGTTTTTAAAACTTAGATCAGAATCGTGAAAAATGTCCAAATTTTTCCCTATTGCGGATAATCGATAGTACTCAGAACTCATTCGTGATAGTGGAGAGCGTTTAGACATATTCGTCCTACCCGAATGTACACATAGGACTTTGGCGATAGGATGTCGTGGATAACTGTAGGGGACGTTCAGGTTTATGCTACTCAGTAAGTCACTACAGAATATTTTGCCAGATAACAGTTTTCTCATGAGAAATCCTAACATTTTTGCGGCATGACTGACGGTTTTATCGATCTGAAGTTTAAATGTCAATTTGGTATCCATCATGATGCCCAGATCACGTATTTCACTAACTTCATCCAGTGTATCTGTATTAAGTTTATACGACGTATGCACAATATTAATTCTTCGTGTGTATTTTATATGGTAAGATTTTATTGTGTTTACATTCTCTTTGCACCAGTTATTTATTCGATCGATATCACTTTGAACCTCTTACTTATCATTTAGTGATTTTATTGTTTTATATATTTTAAGGTCATCAGCAAAGAGTGAATATTTGCAATGACGTATTGAATCCGTAATGTCGTTTATAAATAATGTGAATAATACAGGCCCTAAATGGGATCCTTGAGGTACTCCAGAATGCGCAAAATACTCATGTGATCTGTGTCCGTTTAATACCACAAACTGAAGTCTTTTTGCTAAATAAGACCTAAACCATTCCAATAGGGTTCCACTTATTCCATAGCTATACAACTTACGCAAAAGTTGAGAATGGCATACTTTGTCGAAGGCACTGGTAAAGTCCATGTAAACTGCATCTACTTGCTGCCCTTTATCTATTTCTTTACAAAAGTAGGTCATGAAGGATACCAAATTTGTTTGCACAGAGCGACCCTTTGGGAACCCATGTTGATGTTCAGATATAATTGTTTCAAAATGACGTGTAATAATAGGACAAACAAGTGACTCGAATATCTTTGGAATACACGAGAGAATTGAAATGGGACGGTAGTTTTTTACATCACTATTATCTCCTTTTTTGAAAACTGGTACAATTTTAGCTTTTTTCCACAGATCAGGAAAAACGCTATCAGCTAAGGATCTTTTGAATAAAAGTGTCAGTGGTAGAGAAAGAGCAGAACCGCAGCGTTTAACAAAGATAGGCGGGATGTGATCGGAATCCTATACATATATACCCTAGCGTATTTGCGAGTCGCTGCATGAAGCTGTTTATTTGCGAGCGTCAGGTGTTCGGACACGAAAACAGGGCAGCGACGCCCTCCAATTCCGAGGTGCTCTGTGTTAAGCTTGTCTTCTCGGTTTTTTTGTTTATTAAAGCAGGTCACCGCAGCCAGCAACTCATCGCGACGACGTTGACTGCCCAGCTTAACAATTACTGACCTTGGACGGCTACTCTCTTTGTTTAACTTAGGGACTCTGGTCACGTGCAGTATATCATTTCCAGAAATGGGACTCCCAACTGCACTACCAATTGCTCCACGGTTTTTATCAAGTTTTCAGATGTGTGTTCCGGAATGCCGGTAATTTCTATATTTGAAACACGCATGTTCTGTTCTACTTGGCCCATCCTCTCTGACAAATTTTTAAAGGTTTTTTCCACGAAATCATTTTTGGAAACTAAGTTCTTGATTATTTCCTTTTTTTCATATGCCAAGACAACCAGCGCATCATATTGTTTACTCAGGAAAGACAATGATTCTTGAAAATCTGATATTTGGTTCGTTAGGTTCGCCAAGCTTTCCGCTACTAATAGTGTGATAGTTTCCGTAATCTGTTGCTTTATCATTTTTCGTAATTTTTCGTCTGTAACAAGTGTGTCGATACTGTCGGATTTAGAGCGCTGGTGTTTTATTCTCATCGTAAGATTGCCCTCAACTTCGGGGTCTATTAAACAAGTGCCATCAGAATCATCAGGAACATTGAGTGTGCGTACCGGAGTATTAGAGTTGTCAGTTTTAGGAATTTTACTGACGCATGCTAGGCAATTCCAATTGTTTTTACTCTCAGGATCCATTAAATAGTATCTTTTTGATGATAAGTTTGCACAGAGTATGTCATATCCAAGCTTACACGAAGAACACATCATGTACTCCTTCTTAGGGAGCTTATATTTACATTCAGAACAATTTTTATGGACGACGACATTTTTATGACAAGAAAAATAATATTTTTATTTTTCTTTTTGTTTTTATCGTTTCTTAGTCCGTTTATATCTCCTGACAAAATTTATGACGAAAAAAAAAGAGGTGACGCTGATAAGACTTGAACCCGCGCTTCAGACCAATACATACGCAATGAGATTCTGCACACTACGCCAGACTAGATATAAAAGACCTGCGAAATTATTAAAATGATAGATTTGTTAGCAAAACATTTGTAGCTTATCTTGCTAGTTTAAAGTTCAATCTGTTGTTTTTCAATTGATAAGAGAATCAACAACGAAATATTTTAAAACTGTATTTGTGTTTATTAACTCACTGTCTCACTTTTAGGCCCCAATTTTGTTACAGTTTGATAGATTTTTATGTACTGTTTACAATCATAATAATAATAAAATTGTTTATTGCCACACACAGTAACAAATATAAACTTAAAAATATCATACTATACAAAACAAACAAAGAATGTACAAAAGAAAATAACAAAAACTTATGTGCGAGTGTAGGCAAAGGGAGTAAGCTCAGCTTTTGCAAGCCAGAGAACTTGATCTCGGCTAGCGCTGTTTTTCAGCCCCGCCTTAATCCCAAGGATGTAATGCGGGATATATGAGTGATCCCCGTTCCCAACCGGAACAAAACAATAAGTTAAAAAAAATACAAATTAGAATTTTAAAAAAACATGTCAAAAACTACAGAAAAATTATTCTTGCATTCGTGTATGAGTGTGTCTGTGTGTGTGAGTGAATGTGTGTAAGTAGATGCGTTTGTTTGTTTGTGTGCGCATGCGTGTAATGTGTGTGTGTTATTATATCTGTCATTAATTTTTATATATTGATTGGGAATATTAATGAGTTACGAAAATATTTTTTTGGGTGTAGAGACTTCCAGTAAGCGTGCGTCAAATCCTCCGCAGCGAGCTGTCTATTTAATAAAGCTGATTTGTATTTAATTTTGAATACGTTATTACTTAATATGGAAGAAATATAAAATATACACTGAACTGCACGTTTTTTCACTTCGAATGCCGATAACACGACTTTCTCCTAAAGGCACCGCACGACTTTAGTATAAATATGATCACTTCACACATATTTTTAAACTTTTAAGATTTCACTTAAAATGTTAGGCGGGTTAAAGTAAAAGGGAATTCAACTCTCGCAGACTACGAATCGCAAATAATGAAACTTACCCTTAACTGTAACTATCACTTTACCATCTTTTAATGGACGTATCGTTAGATTTCCAATTTGTTGAGCGAATAGAGTCTGAAGGATTAACAGCACAAAGGCACAAGGAACAACATGACCGCACTCACTCATCGCCATCTTGTGACTACATAATATTTTTTAATATGCATTATCTCGCTTAACCGGTCCTCGAAGCTATTGAATTGAACTACCTAAAATATCTTATTCTTATATGGAAAGTGAATTATGTAAATGCCAATATGTCGGTTGATATTCAACCATCTTAAAATGACCTAAAATCATTACGTAAACAAGTCGAGCACATAGCTTAACGCCGAACGTCCTCCACCAGCTTAAATAATAAGGAACTAAGCTAAGCTAGGCTAGGAAATAGTTGTCATCCACCGAAAATTAAACTACAACTATGTTAGTGACATTCAGATTGTGCTGGAGTATTTCAGACATAATAGATGGAAAAGAGTAGAGAGAGAAGAAAGTGGGTTCGATTCCAACCTAAATCAAACTTTTCTGTGATGAACAGGAATGTTTGTTCTGTGTCTGGGTGTGTAATAGAAATATATATTTAAGTATGAATTTAAAAGTATATATGTATGTTATCAGTTATCTGATCATCATAGCACAATCTAACGCTTAGTTTGTATTGTTAACTTTTCACTTTCATTTAACGAGCTATTGGTTCCTAAGACGAAATAATTATATTTCAATAATGCTCTTAGAAACGTAAACGAGATTCCTTAAATTGTATTTTCGTTTTATTTCAATACCCATTTAAATACAACAAACACACAAGCCTATCATCATAATTATCAGTTAAAACCCGCATTCAACTCGTACCAGTAATTTTTTAATCGAATCGAATCAGTAATTATTTAATCGAATCGAATCAGTATTCCAGTAACTTAGCGCGCACAAACGCACAGGCAAATGGATAAACAAACGATAATTCCAAAAATAGTCGTTTTGCTCATAATCAAAATAATTTTTAACAAATATTTTCTATTCACAGACGTATATAACAGGTTTCTTATAATTAGGTATTATAAAATTTCTATATTTTAGGAATCAGTTAATCGTTCATATTAATTCGTTATTTCTAATAACATAATGTTCCTTATATTTAGTTTATTTAATGACATTTGTTGTTGGAGCCATCCTAGTAAGCATATTAAATGCCTGTGTCAGGATAATTATAAGCTTAGCCACCTACCTGACCTTGACCTGAGGTCTATGGTTATAATTTTCACGGGGGAGTAACAGGTCAAAATAACGATAGGACAAAACGCTCCAATAAATAGAATGATTAAAAACTTTAACGTTTTAGCTAAGAATAATAACGCTGACTTATTC
>DWJZ01000214.1:0-38541 GCA_018249125.1 Asbolis capucinus
CAATGATAGTGTAACTTTGTTGGTGTAACTTTTTATAATAAATAAATAAATAAATAAATAATTAATCAGCGCTGGTGGTTGCAGCGCGCGACGCAAGAGCTCGCGATGTGTAATTCGTGGTAGTTGCGAACTAAGAGGCCGGATTACAAGTTTGCTAACGGTATTGGTCTTGCGCGACCGATGTAAATTTATGGTAAAATATAATATGAGACAATGGTCGTGTACGGTTGATTTATATGCGTGTACGGCGGACGGGGACGGGCCAAGGTGCCGTGGACATATTTTGAGTAATCCGCGCGAGTTTTGTAACCGTTCGGCTTTGCAAAACGCGTGCGCCTGGCGTCGTATTAAACGGTTGCTCCTTGCGCTCTATTTCATAACTGTTTGCACAAGATACTAAACAATTGCGCGTTGTCTCTTGCGTGTAGGTGCGCTGGTGACTTGGCGCTGACTCAAACTATGGGTGCCTATTGTCTATCACAATCACACTAAGTTCTAATTTGTTAGTTATAATTCCTGTATATTGAATCGACGAAGAGTCAAATAAACAAATGTTTTGCGTCAAGGCTAAGATCGTTCGATGTGTGACAGTAAGTCCATTATAACCATCCATAGGCCGATGAACGGATGGATACTGAAGAACTCACAAACGGTATTACACTGTTTACACGTGCGGATAGTTATAGGCTTACGTACCGACGACTTAAGTTTATCTAAGGTTTCTATTAGCCCTAGATGTTCTTAAATACCATAAAACGTTTCAACTATTGCCATTTTGTCGTTAATTCTTTTTAAAAACACATCATTTCTTTAAAATAAAATTAACTCGACATAGATCATGTATCAGCTAACACAATACAATATATGATGTAACACAATACAATATACAATGTAAATATATGATGAAATAACAACTACTTATTTCGTCTTAGGAACCAATAGCTCACTTAACTATTTATTTCGTTTTAGGAACCAATAGCTCACTTAACAATTCTTTATTTCGTCTTAAAAACCAACAGCTCACTTAACTATTTATTTCGTCTTAGGAACCAATAGCTCACTTATCAATTATTTATTTCGTCTTAAAAACCAACAGCTCACTTAACTATTTATTTCGTCTTAGGAACCAATAGCTCACTTAACAATTATTTATTTCGTCTTAAGAACAAATAGCTCACAACGAAAATCAAAATTTAACAATACAAAGTCCCTATAAATACTTAAACTAACACACACAGTCCATATCGAACCATAAAGTCGCTAGGATTGCTGAGCTAGGCCGTCATATTGTTTTGTAAATAAGTAATACACAGCTCATTTATCGAGAGGCAAGCGATGACGCAGAGCGTTTCGAAAACGCGAAATAAGCGATGTTGCGATTCAGTTACGAAATAGGTGAGTACGTTGACTACGAAACGTGGGACTACAAATAAGTCTGATCTCTGCAAGTAACTCTTACGCTAATTACAACATGCATTCTGCGGTGTATAAAATATAACATGAAATGTGATACGGTAGTAGTTATTGGGCAAGTTATCATTGGGTAGCCAAATATTGCCTCTGCGGTTGTTTAGCGGGTTTGTTTTTAATCACAGCAAATAGTTTTATATTTAAAAACTTTTAAACAGTATGTTTTTTTATTTAACATTTGAGTTATATTTGAAAAAATCTTTATTTATTTTTAATTAATTCCATAACTACGTCACATATCATTTATTGATTCTATCGCGGCACGAAATTGGTTAACGGCCACACTCAGTCGTTAATAGTTCCTTAAAACGGTACTAAGAATCTAATAACACTAAGGAATGATTTAAGTAACTATTAAGGACTATTGACGGCCTCACTCATTCGTTAATTAATCCTTAAAACGATACTAAGAGTCTAATAAAACTACGGAATGATTTAAGTCAGAACAAGTATAATTTTTTTATTACGTGTTTCAGAAGTTCTTCTTTCGGCTTTCTTACATCGCAGAATATATAATTTATCATAATCCTACACGATAACTCATAACTAAAAAGGCGTATGTTACATGTTTATTACGATATCAATTTCATTTTTATCTAATCCATCGGTTGAACCTTTGAAAAAATTGTTTATTTAGTTTGATGTAACGAAAAACAAACATTTGTTCCGCGACCGGGTCATATCTTGCGAAAATGTTATATACATGCTAAATAAATAAATAAAATATCTTTGGACAACTCACACACGGCCATCTGACCCCAAACTAAGCGTTAGCTTGTACTATGGTGGTCAGGCAACTGGTAAACATACATATATGTCTGGGTATAAATATATATTTATACCCATATATATATATATATATAAGCAGACACGCAGATATAGACACGCAGAACAAACATTCCTGCGTATCACAGAAAAGTTTGTCCTGAGTGGGAATCGAACCCACGACCTTCAGCGTAGCAGTCAGGTTTACTAACCACAAGACCAACCGACCTGCCTGTGCTTGACATGTTATATAAGCAATTGATATGGCTGGACAAGTCCTGTACGTAAATATTAATAGCACGTGTCCATATGACGTAAGCGACAGAAGTCTGTACTAATATAAGGAAATGGGTGTGGTACTACAGTCGTTACGTATTCTATATTTTATGTAAAACTTGAAATGAGGCTAAATGTATAATTGAGTATAAGATTATGTATTTTAGTAAGCTTTTATTTAACTTGCAGTGTATGTATATATTAGTAATTTGTTGGTTTATTCGGGTCAAATCTTGCCAGCTTAATTAGACCCACTTCCTCTTACACCATGGAGCTGAAATTTTGCATAAACCTTCCGTCCTGATGACAGTACATTTTATGATAAGTATGACCTGATACTACGGTCAGGATTGGCTCCAGACGAGAAACTCCTCAACGGTTAACAATACAGTTCTGAATTTATTTGTGTTTCTTCGTATTTGGGGATCTATAATTAAAGCTTGTGTTTGTAAATATTTTAATAAAGCTTGTTGTTAGATATGCTTAATTAACATGTAATCCTTTTTTTAAGTTGACGCAATAAATTACTGTAAACCTTATCTAGGGCAAACTGTTTCTGATAACACACCTATATATATAAATTTTACAATAAACGATAAATAAGTCGTGACGTAGTCGTATGAGTCGTAGCGTGTAAAGGTGCATCAAAGATATTTTTATCCCGAGTCCCCAACATGGCGAGACGATTAAAATGATAGTGATGTGTTCATTTCTTTTAAATGTTTTTATAGCGCCGGTATAGCACCTGCCCCAGACGGGTTTTGAGGAATCTAGATTTGAATCCATGTTATGGTATAGTTAATAATAGCCAGTGACTTTTTAATCTAAAAATCATATGGTAATTATTGCTTATTCGGCCTTATGAAACCAATTAATAGACTTATTTATTTTATTCTAGTGTCTGCCCGCGGCTTCACCTGCGTGGTAGGTAATTTGGTAAAAAGTAGCCTATGTTTTATTCCAGATTACAATCTATACTTGTGTCAAATTTTATCCAGATCGATTAAGTAGTTTTGCATGTACAAGTCACAAACATCCATTCACCCATTAATCTTCACAAACTTTCGCATTTATAATATTAGTAGGACTCTAAAATCGACTAATAAATCGAATATTTGTAAGTATATCCTATATAGAAACCCGCGTTGATTACGATAAAAATTGTCAGGGTTTTTGTCGATAAAACAATCGATTAAAATCGTTTTACCTTAAAACGCTGTTCATGCAGTTCTCGGAAATAATATACGAAAGATAAATCCTCATGTTTTTATTTTTATAATAAACAGCCAATAATTCCTTATTTTGAATTAATAACTCCTTATTTTTATACGTTAAATAAATTGAACTTCAAAATCAGGACAAAGCTAATAGCTTGTAATGTACACGCGACCCCAACGACTACTTGGAACGAGCGATAACGTGACTCGTACTCACGATTCAAATTAATCAATATCGCTGTAACAATTATTCATTACCACTTTCCTATACACCCCAATATATCAACAGCTTTTAAACTAGCAATGTACGTCGAATATCGAATTCCAAATACGAGTGCTCGATACAAATGATACGAGGAAATCTAGATCTTGTGAGAACAACCATTCATTACCACTTTCCTATGGCTTTAAATCTATCAACCGATTTTAAGTAAGCAATGTACGTCAAACTTGTAAATATCACGAGTTATTAGTACATGTGCTCAATGCAAATACAAGGAAGTCAGAGCCCTACGTTAATAAAACCTGGTCAGTAAACAATCATTCATTGCCACTTTCCTGTAGGACTCATTGCACCAACCGCTTCCAAAGCCAGCAATGTACGTCATACGCAAATAATACAAGGAAAACTACAACCCAGCGTTAAAACTTAGTCAACAAACAACTCGGAAGTTTGTAAATAAATAATACGAGTCCGCAATAAAAAGGTTATTACGAGGAACCGCGACGAAACGTGTTTGTACCGTTATGCGAAATTCGTAAATGCGTGCTCACATACAAGGAAGTTCCAGAAACTATTATGCTGAAATTTGTTCGTAATGTCTATAGTTTCGTTGACACAGAAACATCAAGAGCGAGATGAGAGAGATTAATATCCATCAACAATAAAATAACAACAAAATTTGCACATAAGGAGAACCAGTACAAATATTTAAATACTTAATTTTTTGTTTAATGACGATGGCGATCTATAAAAGCACGTACCCAAAAACTTACGGGATCGGGGATCAGACATTTCTAATTGACTACAATTGGCGTGAAATAACCTAATGCCATGATCTTTGGCATAAGGTTCATAGGCCTTTTACGAAAAATAAAACAACCGTACGATTGTGGAATTCGAGAACGTGAATCGAATATGATTGGATGGATAAATAAACAATTCGGACAATGCCCTTTGCGATTTCTAATAAATAAACCGATCTCAGCTTAAGATCGTGATCTTGAGTATCGACTTAAAGGAGAACATCGATTCCTACAGATATTTAAAGTTAACATTGTAGTCTTAGACCGAGGTGGGTGTGGCTATATCCAATTAATGAGATTTGATGGATGAATGGAATGAAATTAAAATATCCAACACATTACATTAACTTTATATTTCAAATTATTTACCATCTTATATGTTTTATATATCTTTAATTATAGAAAAATATTTAAGTTTTGTTAATGCCTTTCGTACCGTATGAAGCTAGATTTAATTTGGATAACGTAATATTTTGAATTTGGGATACGAAAGCTAATAAAACTGTGAATTAACTACAGTAATACACAAAAGTAACACTACGTAATTAAACATTGCCTAATGTTGGCCCCTTGATCTTGGCCATATATTCGTGAAAAGAAAGGCTCAAACTTGCTATGCTATTGTGCTTAGTCAATAGCACACTGGAGATCATGTCTTAAGTTAAGAACTTGTAAGAATGTGGCACGCGAATCAGCGGTACTTTCCCAACCGGAGTACCGTTCGGTGAAATGGTAGTAGGCCGATGAAAGTTTATTGAATAACGACATATCAATACATAGAGTTCTAGGCAACTAGCAGCTAGTTACAAACGAACTACGCACTAAGTTTTTTACTTCAATTTTCGTACGGTTAAGATGAGATCATGAAGGATCAACGCTCTCGAATGCCAAAGCAATGATAGATTCGAGAGGGGCGGTCACCGCGGTCGTTCACCTCGCGATTATTTTTTTAATGACGTAACTTGGAAAGTGCGGAAATGGTAATTTCTAGCAAACAGTCTGTTATATCATGATCTCGGGCATCTCGTTGCGGATGCAGGAAAGGTTATCGAACTCGCGAAACTTCACCTGTCACAGGCGAGGGGAGCGAGACAAAGGAATGATGTAACGAAGAAAGTACGGAAATACTAGAGCAAATTACGGCGATTCGAGAAGAATCATTGGGAAATTAGAAATACCGACGCGTTCTGAATTTGAATGGACTTGCACAAGCGGAAGAGAGTGCGGGTAAAACGGCATAGCAGTGATGCAATGAAGAAAGTGCGGAACTGATGTAGGTTTTCTAACGCGGTGAATGTACTCGACCATTAGCAGTATCATTTAGGTCGGCGGAGGCTCTAGCGGCTGCGGACGACGACCTTGCGCGCGGAGGGAGCCAATGTTTCGCACGTATGAGATGATATAATAAACGCTAGGGAAATTATAAAGCCAATCACGTTCAACAGAGAATAAGTATTTAGAGTCTAAAGAGTAATTTTAAATATAGAAAACAAAAAAGATTACTCACCCATTGTGTAAAAAATGTACATTTACCTAGATATTTATATAAGCATTTGTTTTAATTTTTAATTCACAAGAAGTATGATCAGGTAATATTTTTTATTTAATTAACTTAGTTATTATTTATCAGAATAAAAAATGAATGGAATAATTTGCTCAACGACAAAAACTTTTTTGAATTGGTGACTAATTCAAAACAAAGGGAAATATCAAATGGACTACAGTTCTTTCCAAATGACAAAAACTCCTGGTTACATCAACCACATGAGTCGCAATGAGGTAACGCATGTTGTCACAGCCTGCTGTTACTCAATTGATGTAACACGAGCGAGGAAAAGCGAATAGGAGTTGGAAAACTCAACGCAAGTGGCCCGATGGAGTGTCGACCTTAGGAATAGGCGAAAAACGTGTTTAAAAGTGGATATGTCAAGTTCAGTGTGCGAGGCCGATGCGCGGGCGCAATGGAGGGGCGCGGGAACGGGAGGGGAGCGTTGACAATGAATGGCAAAGCACCGTTGTACTTGACCCAGTATTCGGACCGTCACGCCGCTGCAGCGAGCGTACCGGATGATACACGCCGGCTTTTAAATCTTCCAAACTTTAATGTTATCTCCCTCACAATGCCTCTAAGATGGACAGATATACCGTGTGAGCGCATTATACCCAGCGATCAAAATCAAAATAACCGCCCAAGACTACTTTGACATTGGCATATTGGATCACTAGGCCACAGTAAAAAATCCTCGTTGGCACGAGCCAGCGAGTTTACGTCAATCAAGAAAAAATGTACTCGATAAATCGAGTCGCGACGCTATCTTTCATAACCTGATTATCGTTGCATGTGAATGGGCGTTGCGACTGCCATCTGTGGAATAGTCACGAATTCAATTTTAAATTTCGAAGTAATTTTCGACCAGTTATTGAGTTGGCGCTTGCAATTTTCGGAAAGCTGATACATTATCTGGAGATTGCTTGCTGCACATGTTGTGTGCAAAATGTATGCCATTTCGCAAGGTCGTGGGCACACCTGCGCTGGTTAGGACGGTTATAGAGTCCATAAAAAGTTTACTGCTTAATGCATTTCTAATATAGATAGTAGTTAAGGCCTGTTAAGGTAATAAGGTAAGGACGAGACCTGTTTGGTGTTTGTTAACTCGAGTCTTGGATAGTATTAAAATCTAAAATAAGTTACAGAATTTTAAACATTCAATTATGGTGACAATATCTGGACTCGTTACTTATCAATTAGTTAGTCATTAAACTCCATTCTGGATTTCCTTGTTATTTCTTAATATTTAACGTCAATTTAAATATTGGTCAAGAAATAACCGTATCCGTCTGTTAACTAGTTGAACAATCTCACGCACATTTTGAATATCCTTACGACATCCTATACGATCCTTAGTGCGGTGTAAACGCAGTCAGCGGCGGCGTCCGGTGTCGGCGAGTAATAATCCAAGTGGGTTAAGGTTCCACCAAGGATTTGTTGCGGCAAACTCCGCTCCAAAATCAAGCGGTCGTTGCTATGAGCTAACTGCACCGCCGGTCGGTTCCGTTGCATTTGTTCAACCTTTTGTAATATGAACGTTTTGCCGAGCCCTAAATAAATGGCGACAAGCAGTCTACCCATGAATGGATGCTCGCCAATAACGCCTATTTAACTATTAGGTGCTTTAATAGATCTCAGAAATGCCATTCATCATCATTCATTTCGCTCACCTGCCATCGACAGTTACAATCGCTGACAAGAGCCGGGCGAACGTCTTTTGTTTAATTAGAGTCCGGCAAACAAAAGTAACTCAATCGTTAGGCGTCCCTTTGTCCTGGCTCTTGACGGGAACAATGGACACGTCCTTTGTGACCCTCGAGACTTACGAGTACTCAAAATTGAGCGTAAAACAAACAGGTTAATAAGTTTCAAAACGATCCAGATGTATTACAAAAGCGGTAGCACACAACTGTTTGGTAACGCGGCCGGTTGTTTCACAACGCATCGCAGCGTCCGGAGTCCGGACCACTCGATTAATTGTTCCTATCGCGCAGCATCGACTGTTCGATTCTTTTGTTTCACCAACTACCTATTGTCGCAGCTCGAGAGTCCCCGAGAGCTCTTCGAAGCAAATATGAACCTATTATGATTTGAATCGCTTTGTTGGCTAAGATTTGCGGTAGTTAGTAATGGCTCATTTGAGAGCGTTATTAAAAGCACATTTTAATGACTGAACAAGTTTGTTTCAGCATTGCAATTCGACCTCGGACTTGTTATGTAACAAAAAAAATTTACATTCAATTTAATGGCCTAACTCGGTTTTGTTACTTCACCAAAATTCTAGGTATCATTGAGCAAATAAGGCACGTCGAAATGTTTTTATCTGACCCTACTTCTAGCGTAAATGAGTCACAAAGTACGTTTAGTGAGTAAAACAGTGAATCCTCTAACACGAATTTCGTGTCCATTTATGCGTTGAGGTTCTAAATATTAGCACACAGTTGATGCAATTGACATGTTGTGCAACCAAGTTTAAATAAATAAACGCTAGGACCTTCGAACTAGCGAGCTGACCTCCGATTGGCTAAATTGAGTTATGTTAGAGTTAGGTCAGGCGCGGGCATGAATACGCTTGATGGATTGAGTGAGGTTGACAGAGGTATTCGGGAGTTTGGGATCCAGAAGTGCGGTGCAGGCGGCGGCAGATGTTCGCGAAGCATTGTGATCCGAACAAAAGCAGGTAGACCACCGCCATATGCTAGGTGTCTTTTTGTACGATAACATGTTTTAGGTAAAAATCCAAAAAAATATTCTGATCTGACCCGGCAGCTGGCCGAGCACATGCCCATCCAAAAAAACGTGAGATTAATAGAAATTCGAGAGGTTTTTGTCTCCAAAATTCAATTTCACCGGCATTCAACGTTATTTTCGCAGTAACTACGTTTAATTAATTAGGATGGTTTCCCTTTGTTACAAAAGAGAGAAACGAATCGAATCCCAGTTATCAAAATTAATAACGGCAAAAGCAATTTACTGTGATCACGTAACGTCCTGCCGGCGTGTTTATTGAGCTGAGTTTTCATTTATTTTCCGTGCGCGGGAAATAATATCTGTCCGGTATTACGTCTGCTCCGAGAGTCGGTCTCCCTATAGGCAGATTTACAAATTGATAATGAAACGACATGCGACAAAAATTAAATTAAATATTGCTTTACGTTGACGGCAGACTGCTATAAAACATGACAAAAGCATATCAAATGCGGACCGCATTGTGTAAGAGATCGATTTTTGGAGGGACTGACGAGCGTTATTATAATACAAGCAGTAACTTTTTGAAAATTACTTTCACTGATTTCTGATTATACTTCGAGTAATTTATATTACCCATATCACGCGAACGTAGCACGAAGCCACGCACGATAAGCACAAAAAGCTCAAACCAACTGAAGGGATCGTACGCACGAAGAAAGGAGCTATCGAAAAAACGGCAAATATTGACCTCGTGGCATATGTCGAAAGGCAAACTTGGAGACTGGTTATAAAGTGCATTTGAATAAACATTCGCCGGTCTTGTAACGAAACTTTGTTGACCTTACGTTGTATCGAATGTCGGATGTGTGCGCTCGGATAGAGTTGTCATCAGGAATCAGGTGTATAAACAGGACGTTACATTAAGGACTATTGACCATTTCCATCGGCAGCTGCCATGCAATTGGTCGAAAAACAAACTCCACGTCATCTGGTCAAGTCGGTGGAATTAGACTCTCAAACGTTTGCACCAAAATAGCATTTCTACCGTCATAATGTTCTTTATATATTAACGCGTCTACACAATTATAAGTAATACATCCTTACTATGGATTTTAACCCTCAAACGATGTAAAATATAAACTGCTTCCTCCCCATCATTTAAATTCACCTTTCAAGATAATTTACTCAACCCCAAGATTAATGCGTCAGGTATTTCGCCGGTTTATAGCGAAATTGTACGTTGAGTAAATAATTGCTGAGGATTGAAAAATGCTAATAGCCAAGTCGCCGCGAAGACTTGCTCGAATCTGGCTTCATACATAAGTAAAATACTGAATCCTAAAATAGACCCGAAGCTATAAACTCGAGAAATTGTTGCCCATAAAATGGTATGAGGGCGCTGATTTACACTCGGACTGGGATTCTTTAATCTTCCATTCGATTATACATCTTGTGTCCTTCAACGTGAGGTCTATTTCGAGATGCTGGATCACGTTAACAATAGACACTCATTCGCCGTCTGCCCGGAATGCGAATGTTGAACACGTGCGTTCGCAGGTAGACTTTGCATGTGCACAGTATTGTGCACAAGAAAGGTGTTTGTCTTGGCCATGAATAGGAGCTTTGCACAATGGCTCTTTCAATCGGACCATCATCGATTTGGAGACTGAAAGATAAATCATGCGTAGGAGACTTTACAATGGCGCTTCATGTGTACCCGAACATCTGTTGGTCCCGCGAGGTGAAATTTACAATATTGGCAAGTTCAGAAATCCTTTGTTGGTTCGCTCAGGTAATTGTTGAAAGATTAACCCGATACGGGCCTCGACGATACAGATAGAACGCCTTGAGTTTTTTTGACTTTGAATGAATGACAAAACTTAGATTATTAGGACGTACCCAAAGTCGTAGCTGTAGCTGGTTCGTGGTTCGACCTTACCGCAGTTATCTATCGGCGATAAGCTAGATTGCGCGACCTTAAATTGTTCATGCGTCCCTACAATACTGATAAGGGAAGACCATTGACTGGGTTCATGTATTACGCAATGTGTCTGTAAATTACCTACCCTAATTCTATACCCGTTGTGATTAAACGGTAGCGCTAAATATGTTTGATTATTAAATTAATATAAATAAATTTAATATTACCGAATTCACGTTCCCAGACTGTTATGTGCATTGTTGAATAGGTACTAGGGGAGCATAGCCCACTCATGTCTTAAGTGTTCTCGAAAGCCGGATGTGACGGAAGCGGAAGCGAACTAATACAATATGGCCGTCACTGCAGATTGCTGATACTATTAAACGTAACAGTGAAATTGAGAGAAAGCGGCAACCCTATTTGATATTTTCCTATGCCCTTGAATAATTTTCCTTTTACTTAAATATGACTTATTGATTGGGAGCTCAGTAAATTGCGAATATATCTGATACAAGAATGATTGAATTTCATTGTTAATACCACGTGTTCTGAGAATCAGTACCTACGCAATCTGTACCATACTTTAATAAGCCAATTATAGCCAAGAAAACATGGCAAAAAAAATAACCTTTGCCACACACTATTACGTAATTAGCCGACTCCAACATAACTCTAAATGGTCTACTGAACACGAAATAAAAGTCCTGTGATTGTGCTATTAATATCCTCAACTTACAAAAAAGTAATAGCCTCGTCTCTCATGTTACTAGTAATGTTGTTCTAACAATATTATACAGAAGACTGTAATTAATTGTTGCTTATAATATATAATTCTCGTGTCACAATGTTAGTTATCATATTCCTCCAAAGCGGCCTTAGCGATTTTTATGAAATATTATATATTATATGCATATTCAGTAGGTCTGATAATCGGGTACTATCTATTTTTCATACTCCTAAGTGATAAGTGTACACTCCTAACTTTTTTTTTTAATTTTTAGTAATATATTTTTTTATTTTTTAATAATGTGGAATTAAAATAAATTCAATCCTAAATTTTCATCCTTCCGTCATCAACCCCTATTTTTAACAGTTATTTTAGTAATTTAATCAATAGAAATAATTTATATGGCAAAACAACGTTTGTTGGGACAGGTAGTAAACATATATATGTAATCAAATTCCAGAAAACAGAGCTTATAATTAAATCGAAATCTTTCTCTTTTCGGTCAAAGAAAAATTAGATTAATTTACTATATATTTAGCCGAGTGTAGCTTTCTGCAAATTTAACTTATGTTTTTTTTTTCATGTCGATGAAAACTCCTTTCAAAAGTACCTATCGATTTTCAAATTCAATACAGAATTTGTTAGTTTTCTGAATGAAATCACGTTTTTAAGGTCCTTGTATATTCCGAAAGTTACTAGTACAGTTACAAAGATTTGGTCATTTTTATTTTTAGACAACAGGATTTCCTATAGTAGGAATAGAATGTTTTGGCCATAGTTAGTGAATAAACGGCCAAACATAATTGCAACCTGTAACTGTCCACTGCTGGAATCGGGTCTTCTCTCCTAATGTGGGGGATATATCAACGATAATAATAAGGGCGTAACTCTTTACAGTAACTCATAGGAAATTTCGCTCTTATACAGAATACAATAAGGGCTATATTATTAATGCTGTAGTCTATGATGCTGGGCATTAGGACTACTAGATTTTATATCTTTGAAGTGGAAGCGGTGAGTGGTTAAGAATTCGGCCTCCTACTTGGGGGTCCGGGTTCGAATCCCAGGTCGCGCACTTCTGACTTTTCGGAGCTATGTACGTTTTAAGCATTTAAATGTCACTCGCTATAACGGTGAAGGAAAACATCGTGAGGAAATCTGCATGTCGGGGAGGTTGGAAAACTCAAAGGTGTGTGAAGTCTGCCAATCCGCACTTGGTCAGCGTGGCGAACTATGGCCTTAACCTTCTCATTCAGAGATGACACCCGTGCTCAATAGTGGGCTGTGATGGGTTGAGAAGATGATGACACTTTTGAGGAAGTTATGAGAAAATTATTAGAAACTCATACCTCGGGTTTTCGTTCACCGAACCAAGTCCTAAGATTCACACATGAAAATTATAAACGTGCAGAATTTTAAACCCAATACTACCCGTTTGACAGACCAACAAACCGTTAGGCTACACAATTTACGGTCAATAAAATTATTGTTGAACACATGATCACAGAATAGACGATGTTGAAGTATAGAAAGCCTACGCGAGGCACTAATGGCATGTCATCAATTTGAATAACATTTAAATAATCAGGCCCGAGTTACAGTATCTGTACCACGATAGCGCCAGAATAAATTGAGCTTGATATTTTAATGTTTATTGGGTACACAAAGCTCATCTTGAACTGTTCAATAAAGTGATAGAATTAGTAAAAACTTGACATTCTATAAGTAAATGTTGCTAAATTAAATACTTATTTAATTTTACGCTAAACGAACGTTATTGTTAGGACGTCAATATACGCGCTAGTACACAATTGTAACAGAAGGAATTCTAAATAAAATTACGTATGTTTTCAGAACGTTTATTAATAAATTATAAAAATTACTTGATACTTGGTCATGAAATGAAATGACAACTAATTATTTAGTCTTAGCAACCAAAAGCTCACTTAAAGAAAGTCAAAATATTACAATATAAAGTCCCTATAAGAGTTATAAATTCACTATGAATTTATAATATATATATACATAAATATTTTAATAAATTATTACATAAAGCCTAAATTCTCGATAGACAATACCTATCTATCACCGGCTTTATAAATAATACAAACTTAGGACTAGGAGATATTTTTATTTTCTTTTGTTACATCGTAAAGAAAATTTATGTAATAATACTAGGTATAATTTGGATGTCATATTATTACCATACAAACTTTAGATGTTCTTAAACTACAACTTATAGTTTGTATAATGAAAACATCAGATCGAATTTGCACCGAGTATAGGCATCGTATAATATATAGACACCGTAAAATCACGTCAAATCACCGTAAAATCGACTTAATACGAAAAATAATTCTAGAACATGAAAAGTAACAATATAATAATATTTCTGTATACATTATATTTATAAAAATCTTGATATCCGAAGCGGCTCTGTCATCAATTGTTTTAAAGAACGACGTAATATTACGTTGTTTGCGTAATCTGTTCGCGATAAGCGTTAAGTTTGAGAATCGAAGGCGGAAGACTGGCTTGCGTAACTGACATTGAATTTGACTGACGAAGGTCACATGCCGGATTCTTATACCGATAGGTTTTAAATATTTTTGTGTCTAGATTTTGAATTTAGACTGCATTGCTAATAGTTTTAAGTTTTAGAGCGTAAATTCATTGACAATATTTCAGTGAAATTTCAAACGGAATTAATATTTTACTGTACACAGAAATTATGCTAAATTGATATACATATTATAATAAATGATATCAGTTATCTATAGATAAAATTTGTATACAATTTTCCTCAAAAAGGAATTATAAAGTAAATTGGATTTAAGAAAATCTATTACAACTTTGCTAAACGTTAAATTACAATAGCCTTGAAACAGGATGCGGTCTGACGTCAATAACTAAACGCGGAAAAAACGAGAACGTTCGAAAATCGAATTTTCTCGAACGATTTGCTTCAATCATGCTTTTCGCGATTATTAATCAACGGAAAACTGAGTCATGCGCTTGTGCATAAACCCCTATATGAAATCAGCGGAGCCTTCACGCTGTTCACGGAAATTATAGACGATGTGGCTGCTAGAGGTACGTGTGAATGATGTAACCGAAATGTGTTGCAGAGGGAAGTTTGCATGTCATTAGGTCTGTGGTTTTTAGCGGGAAAATTGAGGACTGTTATCAATAAAACTGATATATACAAGGAAAATATATTTGAATCAATCATTCATATAATATATTCCTGTCAGTTATAAAGGTTTGAGTATTCAGTTGCTAACTGGACATCATAATATGGCTGGCGTCCAATCATATATTTTTATGTCTTCCGTGTAGTCTAGCCTAGATCATTACATACAGTGGAGACAACTACTCGTGTCACACTATTTTCAACACTATTACTGTACATATAAAGTTCAATTTTCTTTACACTGCATTTGTCCCGGAAACCCTGCATCGAGATTTCGATAGTTTGTGGAGAATCTGAAATTGCTGATGCATTTTGAAATGAATCGTAAAACATAATATAATATATATAATCAAGTTTTATATAAGAATTTATAATAATAAATAAACTATCAATTATTTTATCTATAGATAACAAAGACGCCTATGCTTGATAAGCATATCACATATAAACAAATGCAATTGTTGTATAGAGTAACATATATTTTAATTTTTTTTACACAAACAATCACAGATCCTTACACATGAAAACATAAATTAGAGGTACTGAACACTATCATGTTACAAATGTGATTTTTGTTATAAATGAAATGCTTTATAAATAAAATAATTAATAATTTATTGTGTTGCGTTACAATATAAATAAATCGGGACACATTTCACTCCCACATGTCCTTGCTGAATATTATGACATTAATTTAATATAACATATTATAAATAGGTTAATATCAATTAACAGATTGTATAAATCGCAACAGATCGCAACATTACATCATACATCTGTCACCTTCATCACCGGTGAAGGTGAACGCAAAGGGAATTACTTGAAGGTTCTCCGTGCAAAAAATATTAAGGGGCATTCCATAATCACCTTTAGTAACATAAAAAATATATATAATTCCATTATTCTAGACATCTGGAGCAATATTGTAATTACCAAAATTATTTTTAGTTCATACAGTTAGGTCGATATATTACTGTTAAATATTATATCGACGTCATATCAGTTACGAGGTAACTCTCTTTAGAGTAACTAATAACAATAACATGGGAAAACAGTAAAGGCGTAACTCTTTAGATTAACCAATAACAGTAACGCCAGAAAACAGTAAGGGCGTAACGCTGTAGAGTAACTAATAATAGCAACGCCAGAAAACAGTAAGGGCTTAACTCTTTAGAGTAACTCATAATAGTCACGTCGGAAAACAGTAAAAGCGCAACTCTTTAGAGTAACTAATAACTAATATTTGAATCAAGAGCCTACTCTTCCTAAAGTGCACTAAACTTATAATAATGTCTGTCTGATGGTACATAGATGGTACTATGACCAGCTACAACCAGTTTCATCGCCAACAAGTTGGCTATTTAAACTATTTTGAAATCAATTTAGTTAACAGTTAAAACTGGTATTTTAACAACTGACGTTAAACTACAATTATTGTTACCAAACAATCTGTTTCTCGTTTTGTGTTATTTATTAAGTAATTAATTACTTGTATATATTAATTACTCTGACGTAATTATTATAATGCAATATAAGTTATTGCCGAGCTTCTACGTTACATACTCTAGTAACTACGTTTCGTTATATGTACTGGTTTTGGACCTCGGCCTCGCTCGCTTAGTATGTTACACTAATTTATAGAATGTAAAAAAATCGACTACGGAAAACAAAAAAGGCGTATCTTTTTAAAATAGCTCATAAGAGTTTCGTTTTTACACCGAAAAGAAAAGGCGTATTTTTTTTAAATAGCTTATAAGACTTAGTATCGAAAAAAATAAGAGCTGTTAGTCTAACGAGATACGCCCTTTTTGTTTTCCATCGTAAGTTGACCAAAACTACTCTATGTTTTATGCTAAACTATAACCTGTGGTAAATTATATTCAGACCTTTTTTGAAGTCATTGCGTGAAAGAGTAATAAACATATACGCATCATCAATTTCTCTTCACTCCTCTTCTTCATCATCTCTTTCACATTTTTAATATTAGTAGGCTACGCCTGTGTCGTTGACATAATCCGTTAGCTTAAATTAAAATCAGCGATGAATTATGACCCAAATCCATGAATGCCGAATAAATTGGAGCGAGTTACACGAAGGTCTTTTCATTACGCATTACAGCGATGCGATTGCTTTTACTAAATAATAAATATTACGGAAGTTTCTATAAAAAATATTCAATATTAAAATTGTATATTAATAACATTTAGCAGTACAGAAATAAAATAAATTTCACAAATAAAATGAAGTAGTTTATAGGCGATGTTGGCTGTGCTGTTCTGAAGAACGTAAAAGTTCTGAAGTAACATAAAAGTTCTGAAGTAACAAAAGTTCTGAGGTAACATAAAAGTTCTGAAGTAACAAAAGTTCTGAGGTAACATAAAAGTTCTGAAGTAGCATAAAAGTTCTGAGGTAACATAAAAGTTCTAAGGTAAAAATACAAGTCTAAAAAAAACAAAAATACACATGAAGTGAGTAACTCCTACTTTTTTGATGTCGTTAAAAATAGGACTACTCTCAGCGCGTGCAGTTCCTACCAATTCCTGCAACGCAAAAACATTAACAAGAAAGTAGGAACAATGTTTACATTATCAATCATTGTTCAACCGGCATATGCATCGCTATCGGAATCTGGTGTCGCAAGCGGCCGTGTCCGCTGTCCTTGGTCAGCCGTGGCCGACGTTTCCGTCTACACGTCACGTTCTACCACGGAACAATTCGCAACTTATCTACGTCATCCGTACCCGTGACGTCAAATGTCATGTGGGCCCTTTACGTGGGAGCGCGCTCAACTAATCATTAAATAAGATATTCGCAACTTTCGAGGCAGCTTCGGAGCACTGTCTATAAATATACAACATACCCCGTGACGTCAACGCACGGGGGATTCGTTTTCGCGAAATACGTCAAATACAAAACGCCCACGCTTCGAACTCCTCCGTAATTACGCGTAAAACTTTACGCGACTTCATTACGCAAGGGAAATGAAAACACTTCGATCAAAATTATCACGTTGATTCGAAATCGCGTAACTTAGAGGCGAGACACATTGTATAACAATAAGATTTTATAATTTACAATTATTTTTTTGCTTCAAGGGAATCACAGAATTGAAGAACGCAAGGCATGTTTGGATGATTGATTATAAATAGTTTTACAGAATTCATTTTGTTTCAGGCTAAAATAAACCACATTTCTTCATCGTCATGTGTACAAATTTACCTTAGTAACGTAACTGCGCAATTAAGAAGTACCGCCCGCGTAACTAAGTAGATTTTTATAAATAACTATTACATCAGCCTCGCGAATCAGCCAGCCGACTGCGCATATTGTCATGAAATCTGAATAAACATTGATTGTGTTTAATGGAGAAAAACACGGGTGGAATGTACGGTGAATTACTGACGCAAATCTATTGTAGCATTAATATAAGCGGTGACTTCATATCGTCCGGGGATCATCAACTCGCCAATGACATGACCCTATCATGGACGGGTATAATACATATTAATATATACTTAATATTCATGCAATAAGATATCAAACTCCGTCACCTTATCTCGAATGTCAGCGTGTTGACATTTAATTTACGCTACTTTTTATATTTAAATTTAGAAACTCTCTGTTTTTGCGTGCGTAAATTACTCACGGTGTTGCTAATAATTTTATTTACGTACCAAGGATTTTAACGTTGTAACAAATCGTATTAATAATTCAATGTTATTCGTGTGCCAAAAATTCCATACATTGTATTTTGTACGCATAATTTATGTATAAGACACATTTGAAGATATTTAAATTGCATTTGCTAAAAAGTATAAGTAGGAAAATGAAACGATAATATTTTCAAACTGCGAAATGACTTAATATTTAATAGAACATCTCTCGCAACAATCTAATTGGGTGCTTACAAACCATTACCTGAAGTCAAGTTTAGATGAAAAGGTTGATATTCAATCTTTAATCAATTTAAAAAATTGTCTTTACATTAAAAAATTGTCTGTTCGTCAAATGCATGGTAATATGTACACATATTCTATTCTGGATTCAAGGATTCTATTTGGTAATTTAGTTTATTTACAATGCATTTTTGTACAAAATAATAGTTTTCAGCATTTCTCCGTGGAAACTATTCCTAAAATGGGTTCAAAGGTTTTGCTTTACGTATTAATATATAGATTACAATGACAATTAATATATTAACCATTTGTATGTACAGGTATTGTTTGTGTTACGCAACGTGACCGCGAACGGAGGTCGTATACGTTCTCATATTTATACGTATTCTTCAATCTGTGTGCCGCTGCGAGGCCAGAACCACGAAAAGAGTAACATTTCGCAACTCGCCTTTTCAATGTCATTGCGCCGCTCGCGGCTTTACCACAACTACTTAGTAATTTATTAGTCAACTGGTGTCAAATAAGCGGACTAACTAGTCGTGTTCCGTGTAGACTGAGATTTTTAGACTAATAATACTTTATTTTCTTAACTTATGTTATCAGCAGCATATGTTAGCAGGCACATCAGGCTATTATATGACTACATGTACTTTATATGACCCAATATATTTTTATATACTTATGTTCCAATGTTAATTATTAGCAACATATACAGCATCACCAATGCGTTGCCGGCCATGAAAGAATTAAAACGCGGTCGACAGTGTATCGTTGATTAGTGTTGTTAATGCCTGTAGATAACTAGAAGCCATTTCCAATTTTGAGTTAGTATATTTATCTTACAACAATTTTAATTACGTACGTCTTTTTCCTTGTACAAATATCGGCAAGGAAAATTTTGTTCTAGATTGTTTTATTTGTTCATGACGTAAAATAAGTAAGATAGTAACATATTAAAATATATTTATTAAAGCAATTCAAACGATTCTTGTATCATAAAGTTTACATAGGAAATAGTTGCTAAATTACTCATAATATTTATGAGACATTTTTAAACACGATTTCTGTTTATTCAGCGCTTTTAGACAAATTTCTTCTCTGGTATTATTTACGCCAAGCTAAAAATATTTCTTCCAAATTTCCTTCCGATACTCTCAATGTAGTCTCAAGGCTATGGAAAGACTATTTCAGCTGCGTTACTTTACCAATGAAAATATAACTGACCCTTACAAGAGCGAGAAAACCGGTCGGGATGGGGCCGGTTTGCAATTAAACGCAGACTGGTTTACAGGATATTAATAGTAGAGAGATACTAATTATTTCCGATAGTATTACGACCACGATATGCATGCATGCAAGCTGTATGACTGCATAAATTGTTCGCTAACGAATTTATGCGACGGCCATAGCAATCTTATTTATCTTTAATTTACGCGAAATTACGTAAAATGTTCGTAAATTAAATGCTGAAAAATTAAATTATGATTTTTATTACTTGTTTTTATTTGCTTGTATGTATATTTTATGTGCTTGTATGATGATGTAAATAAATGTTACAAAGTTATCAGATTAATGTCAAGTTACGAGTAAAATCGAGCGAAACTCGATATAATTAGAAGTAATGACGCAGTCGACTTGCGACACGCCATGAAACAGTCGAAACCCCACGGGGCCTGACGTTTTCTTTTCATTAGAGCCCATTGATCACGTGATTGTTTTGGCAACTTTGTTCTTGTGTTGTAATGTTGGCAACGCGCCGCTTGCGTCATTTCCTTCAGTTGACCGTGAACTGCGTTACGTCTGATGGAACGAGATTAGGATGCGCCTACGCCGCGGATCGACTAGAGGACAGTCCCCTCTAACACCCCCCCCACCAGTCGAAGTCGAAGAAAACAGCTCCGGAAGCGCATCTATTATCATGAAATTGAGAAACAATTCACGACATATCGAACCTTATGGCACCGTCTTAAGACCCAATTTAGCTTAATTAATCAACGAATCGTTTTGTCTCGGTATTATTCCGTAAGAAGTTAATATTTCCATATTTAACTTCCACAATCCTTAATAAGGTCGATTTTAGTTAATTCTAGAACATTGACTTACGTTCAAGCTAGCATCGCTTCAAGCATATAAAAATACCTTAAACGACTTCTAAAATTGACTCATAGAACATTTATCGTAATAGTTCCCATTTGGATGTTAATTATTTGACGAATGACATCATACTACTAATTATGATAGAGTTTATCTTAGTAATTTCCAGTTAACACGGATTCCTACTAGTTCTGATAATTAAGAACATTGGTACAAGTAAACATATTTGCCGAATGAATAGATTATTATATTTAAATATGCTTCAAATAAGGAAATATGAATATTTAAAGGTATCCGTTTTGGAATATTTTCCAAATATACCTGGTGAATGCGAGTAAATTCAACTACAAAATGTCGTAAATTAAACACAAATAAATAAATAAACATTACATTCCAGAACTCGTCAATAAAATCCTTTTAATGTTAGAAGATTAAAACAGGTTTATTTATCAAACAATGGATAACACGTAAATGCTACGAAAGTACCTACCTACATTTATATCTAATCGTTATTGGTGTTGAAATTCGCGAAGTAATAATTCCAAGGCGCCAATATCAGTGATAAGCGTGCTAATCAGAAGTTTTAACGCCCAACTTATGTTAAATGCAAAAAAAACCCTCCAGACAATTTGTGTCACGGAATATCTTACATAATACATGCCTTATCTTGTTCACAACATCATATAGACAAAATACACTGTCTATCTCAAACGAATTGGCAATCCAGGGAACATAAGTACAATATAGAAGTATTCAAGAGAAGAGTGAATAGGCATTTAGTAAGTTAATGAGTTCAACATCTTAATGTTTAAGATCGTCACTTTCCATCAGGTGGAATCGATGTCAAGCATTAACTTATCTATGTAAAAAAAAATATCTCGCGAATTTCGAAATTAATCTTCAGCAAATTCAAACGACCATCAAATTTCAATAAAACTCAGTTGAACGTATATTCAAAAATTTGGAACCGAAAGGTGAAGTGAAATCTAGAACAAGTATACCTTCCAAGAAAAAACAAATACCTAACTAGGTTTCAATATGTAGGTTATAAGTCGTCGATAAGAAGGCGATAGAAGTGCAAGAAAACAGGAAACAGTTTATAGGACAATCGCCCATGAGTCGCGTCGCGACTGCACGCCGCCGCCATTGTTCGAGGCTTCGTGAAGCCAGACCAGCACGCATTGCTAGAGATGGGCTGATCGTTTCGTATACGATATGGTATCGATATTGATGTATTCCTTCCATAGTCATATCAGAATTTTCCAAATTTATAAGCATATAACAGTGATAGAGCGATTGTTTTCAAAAATACATGAAACTGTACCATCGTGCCATTTGGCCAAACGTGTTAAGGACTTCTGAAATCTTTCCATTCTTAAGGAAATCTTTCTCCCAGCAGGACTGATATAAGTTATAAAATCAATGAAGTATGTATAGCTTATTTTAGATGCATCAAAATATGTTGAACATTCGGCATCCGTATTTCTCCTCATTACAACGATCGCATAGTCATGAGCTCCGACGGTGCTACTGACAACCTCATTTGGCTTTGTAATTGACTTAAAACTAACGGAAGCTACTTAGTTTTTGTGGGTAACAAGACAATGTCGCCGATAATTAACACAGCGACAAGCTAAAGTATTTTTGTAATGCTGCTAAATGAATATTTAAAAAGGAATTTTTGTGGATTAGCTGATGCGGGATCGTGTAGAATCATGTATGTAGCATATAACACGTACAGTTTGAAGGTAGACGTATCGAATGTAGATGAACTAAGGTTCGTCTACTAAATACATCTCAAAAAAATGTTATATATGGTATTTCAAAAGTAGTCTATGCATCAGCGTATGCGTCCATTGTTAGTAAAACGGCGTCGCGCGAGAACTGGTCGAGGCAGGTTCAGCAGAGCGCCGCGCAAAACGCGACTATTCAAAAGTAGTAGCCGGTTGTAAATAAACTATTGCAAACGCAAAAAGCATTCAGTGCAGCGGCAGACGTCAAGTATTTTTAGTGACATACGCATCGCGACTAAGGATTGAGTGTTCGTCGTAATTCGGACTACCCTATCCCCTCGTATTTTTGCCAGTATCACAAATGACGATGTAAATATTTGAAGACATACAAGGAAATTGGTCGCGATGTAAATCATTTCGACCCCGACCATTCGAGTCCTAGCGAATTTGAATAATGCAAAGCAAGGTCACAAAGCTTTGCATCCGCAAAGTTGGCAGTATATATTTAATATTCCGTTTGAAGCGGAATTCAATATTAATTGAATGCCACGCACAAAAACACAAAAAGTTGTCGAAAATTTTGGTTAGTAACGTCCTCCATAATGTCAGAATCTATTTTAGCGTCAACTTAGGACTTCATTCTTATCACTTAAAGGACTCCTTTGTGAAACAGAAAGTGTGTGGGTTGCCTTTCAAATTTAGCCAAGGTCGGGCTTTTTTGAGGATCTCACAGGAGTATATTTGACTGCCACCCCCGCAACTGAATATTTTGCGCACCAAACGATCCAGGTGGGCGTTTAATACAGACGATATTATTTACCCGACAGAAAATAAGGACGGTCGAAATTGCCGACGCCTCCGTCGGTGGTTAAATCTAACCAAATGGTAATGTTATACGAATGTTTGTCGGCTTAGCATCATATTGTACGCTTCACGACACTCGCCCACGCGACACGTTTCAAAACAGAACATTTATTTCCAGATAAAAATAGTGTTCATTTCTGTAAAACGATTACGGCTTGATTGAGGAGGTGTTTTATATGTTTATTACAGTCTGAAGTTGTTGAACTCCATCAGAACGACAAATTGTTATTCTTGTTTTTGTTCAAACATACAACCGTACGTCTGGCTAACGTGCAGAGCCTATATTAGGAAGGAATTTGCTTTCATTAGACCAGCTTAGACTAGGTCTAATAATGTCAACTTGATTCAATATTATTACTTTAAATTTGATTATAAAATGTTAAGTTGCTCCATAAAACCAGTTAACAACAAGTCTTCTTGGACAATAAGGTGATAGAAGCGAGCAAAATAAGATTTACGATGTAGATCGGTAGCCAGGTCACTCCCCTGTGCCATAAAGCTCTCGGCCACGAAACTTGAATGCGCCGCTGTAGTCTAGGTTTTGTTTTTATATTCTCATAAAAATGAACCTCGGCTTGCAATCCCTCCAATCGCAGTGTATTTTATTCGCTGGTGTTTTTGCCCGTGTATAAATTAAATTGACGAGTCGTTAGTGTTTCTTTTTGTATTGTGCGTTCATTGTGTTTACGAGTCGCTGGATGATCGAAATGTTTGCAATCAATGCAAATATTCCTGATTTTCCAAATTGTTTTGGCGAATGGGAAAATCATTTGTTTCCGCGTAATTGCGTTAAAAGCATTCAGTCAGATATAAGCAGTCCTAAATCCAAGTTTGTAATTAAGTGATGTAATCTTAATTTGAGTTACGAACGTCAGACAAGGGTTCTATTTTTAGATCGTGATTATTCCCATAAAATACGGTCTATTACTGGAGCTATATTTTGGGTCACAGCTACTCTAGCGTAGAAAAATATTTTGGTAAGATGGGGCTGGTTATAAATAGCCAGGGAACGTCGGGGCTAGTGACCGTATACGAGCTTAGATGATTCATCCCGAACCCTCCTATTGTCGCCCTCCGATTTTTAATAACTTCCCTCTCGATGACGTCACCGAATGCACTGACGCACTCGTGTTTGGAATTCATCACAGTCCTTGTCATACCGTCTGATTCACGGCTGCATTGTAGTCCAGATTTTATTTTCACTACACTGAATAATGCTACCACGAATTTCGTTTATGGACCCTATTGTGTAGGAAAAAGCGAGCAACGCGTAACACCGAGGCACATTCTTGGGTAATTCATTTAAAATGAGCTGGCAACAGAGTTCAACAGACTCATTGAAGGCGAGGCGATAACGGTGGTGTGGAACTCATGTTACTACAGTAACAAGGGGAAAATATATTACGAACTCAATTTAACTTCACTAACAACGATCACGCGAGAGAAGCGTCGTCTATGCATCGAAGCCAAATTAATCAAACCTCAAATGGTTTATTGATCGTGAACTTAATTGCTTTGGAATTAATGTTGGCTGTATGGATTGTTGCGGTTGTATGAGCTGTGGAATAAAGGTTTTATGCTTCGGTCACGCTGGCTGAGTTTGGACGGTCAGCGACCTTCGCGTCGCGGATATGCAGCCGACGTTACATCGAAACGACGTAAGAGACAGGGCAGGTTTTACTTTGACCGCAAAAGAAAGAAAAGAAAGGACAATAAAACCTGGTAACCTTTGTACTGAGTGGTGGTGATATCGACATTCTTATAAGGAAGATTTCCTGGTAACATAGAAGTGCAGCATCAGTAATCAAAAACATTTACCAGAATTGATCATCACAAGAACCTGACATTGATTAAATGATTCAGAGGAATTATAAATGGTTTATTTATATTTTAGTAAATTTCCTTGATTTTGGTTTCGACTTTCTTACACGTATAATTATTAAACATATAAATTCCATAACTATAAATCTCATATTAACTCGTATGGAACGACACGGAACGGTGTAAAATGAAACGACGACTTAGAAATGGCAGACGCGTGTCTTGGCGGTCACTGGTGCCATTGTATACATTACTTAGTCGATATTTTATGTCTGTGTTTGCGTTTACAAGTGCTCGCGTAATCTATACTAATATTATAAAGAGGAAAGATTTTATTGTTTGTTTGTATTGAACAGGCTCCGAAACTACGGGACCGATTAAAAAATCTTTTACCATTAAAATCCTACATAATCCCTGTTGAACATAGGCTATACTTGATACGAGAAAAAATAGGGATCCGCGTAAAAATTTCGACAATGTAACCCAACGTGTGAAAAAAGTAACAAAAAAATCCTTATATCGCGTACGCTGCGGAAATGATTGACAATAGAGCAAAGTGATGTACTAAAGTTTTATAGAGGATATCAATATCTACAAATAAAGCCGTGATAGTGTATGTCTAACTGTTACAGTTTACTAGTTACTGGTTCTTCCGAAGCGAAGCGAGGGAAGTTTCTAGTAAACCTATGTACTGCAAGTTTAATTTAACTTCTCTGGGCAATATACATTAATTTTTGGAATCAACCTGATTTGATTGTCGTCATAACAGAAGGAAAAACAAACAGGCATGAATAAAGCAGGCGCTTTAAGTTTTCTTTACCTATACTATGGAACTAAGTTCGTTCCTGTGAGCGCTCTTGTGAGACGAGTCGAGGGCGAATACGCTCGTCCCCTAATTGGCGGCACGTGCAGGTTTTTTGCAAGGGAGTCGTGAATGCGCTTGAGTGGCTGACTTATCCTTTACCGGGATAAGGTCGCGTGCGTTCACTGAGCGGAAACCTCACCGGCCAATGTCAGAACCATACTGGCTTCGTTGCTATGCAGGCACACCCCGATTTAATGCACTACTCATTTACAGCCAGACATAATTCACTTTAAATATTATACATTCTCCGCATTTCAATAGCAAAACCTCAAGTTTACGGATAGTAAAGAAGCTAGGACTCGTATTTATGTTAAGGTGTTTGTATATTTAACGAGGCAGCAGACCTCGGAGAGAGGTTAAGCCAGTTCATCCGACTCCCCGTCTCCAGTCACGACCGAGATGACTCATTCGGTGATATCATGACGCGATGGCAGCGACCGCTGCCCATGGCTGGAAACCGGCTGATTAACATTTGCGGGAAACATGAGCTAAGCGTGAAATATGCAAGTTCAGAAGAGTAAGTGAGAACAATTTTTCACAAACAAAATGTATTTTTGGTATAAATAGTTATAGCTGATGAAATAATCAGATATGAAGAAACTTTAGCCATCAATTCAATGTTGTCAGAATAGTAAATTAACAAAGAGCAACACGAATCCAAGCAATAATCAAACCAGGTGTCTTATCGAGTCGCAGTGAGGCAGCCTGGTGGGGATGTTAGGAAATCATCATTGAACGTTGCTCGCCATTTGAGCTATTTATTAGGCAACCGTTTAGAGCTCGCACTAGGCACATTTTCAATGAATGCAAGTTACAGATGAAGGCAAGCGGAGCGTGTCACAACACACGGGCGTCGTATCGGCGGATAAGTGCGCGGTTACGCAAATCCGCAGATATGTCGGCGCTGCGCGGGCGCGCCGCTTGCACAAGGTTTCGCAGACCTTTGTTTTACGCAACTCGATCGATTTAATGGCTAGTCGTGCGTTTTCTCAGCTGTGCACCCGACAGCTAAATCCACGACACATTGAGAAACTATCGATGCAACGGGGAACTTGACAAATCTTGCCGATGCTCGATATCTACCGAATCCTTGCCCTTCTGAGGTAACAACTGGAGTCCGTACATTGGGTGCGCGTAAACATTACAGGTCGGATTCAAGTAACAATTCTATTTACTTTTGTATGGACGACGACGATGTCCGGTTACTCGTTTCCCAGAATAACAATCGAAGAAGTATTATTCGTACGAGAGCGATGCACCATCCGCGTCCGGTAGCCACGTCCGGTGTTTTCATACAGCCAAAAAAGGTGCGAACATGCTTTATTTATAGAAATGAAGTGATGACGAATATTTGCCTCGTTCTCCCGACTAAGGATAACGTTTCAAGTAGATGCGTAGGTATGGCCGATGGCATTATTAACTTGCAAATAGAACATGATTCGCGTTTTGCTTGTACATGGCAACGAAATGCGCATCATTGTTTCAAATGAGTACAGTTGTTCCGCACGAGCGAGGAGCGGTCGCGGCGGCTCGCTTCGCCAGCGCGACATTGGCACAGTTGCCGCGACCTCAGCAGCCGCGAGTACGAGGTCGCTAACGAACGCCCCAAAACGAGCAACATCGCTGGCGGAATTCCGGCACGCCTGAATCACGCCGTATATTCTGATTCGATGCGCAATCATATCTGCCCCCGCCCGGTACAGTCGGCGCGTGCCAAACTAAACTGCGCAGTTCCCGATTTCGATGTTGAGCCAAAGGACCCTTCCTTATGCAATGACGATGACTCTCTATTCACCCAGTTGTACGTCTGTCGAAACCGAGACGTACGGGTGGATTACCGAGCGCCCGGTATTATGCAAATACGTCGCTGTAACGGCGGGGTCTTGCACCACGAGCCTTTGCCAACCGTGTTTCAAAACGTTTTCAAAATAGTCGATGTAGGCGCAGGCGCGAGATATATCGCTGAACACCTCGGGCGGTTTGTACCACTTTACGCGGTGGCTCATTGCGTGGCCCCCGAAATTACTGCAGGTAGAAGCGATCGCATGTTCGTGTAATCGAAATTTAAATCGGTTCTAAATGAGGCGCTCACATGGAAGGAAATGTAGTGTGAGCCGGTGGCCGGGCCGGTATGCGACGCGGCGGCGTCTGCCGGGTCTACAGTGGACTAATTTGGCACATCCGCCGCCGAGCGCCAGCGCAGCCCAGGCCATAAATATCCCGTTAGCGCCGCAGACGTGTGAATATATTTTCGCGACTAGACACCGGCCAGTCCCATTGAAATCGTCTTTGTGAGACATTCGCCTTTGGACACACCTCATCAAATCCAGAATCTATTGAGTGTACGGCATCGCAATTATTATGACGAGTACAAGAGCATAGAAGTATCAGGTTGTGTAATCGTACGCGGGTGTATCGCAGCGGCGTCATTGTTTGCGGTGCATTCGATCACCCAAGCCGGCTTCTGAACACCGTGTTACGCAAAAAAAACTCGGGATTCATTTTGTTACCTGGAAGGTTTCGCCGGTTATTATTATTTTGGCGTGGAGTAGGCGGGACGGGACAAACAATGCGCTGAGGACAATTTTATACCTGAGATTGTTTACAAAGGCCTCGCACTATCTCCGGAGCTTACAAAACGGGCTCCAGTCTGTCTGGTGCGCTATGAAATTTATGTAATTGTAAAAACCTGCGCGACAAATTAAAATTTACAGATTACAATGCTCACTTTCATCGCATGAATGTAGTTCCGCGTGGTATTTCCTGTTCCAAATCTTAAAATGTTTAATTTTAAGCCGACTACGGCAAACATCCGGCTTTCGTTTTAGTTAAACTTAGTGATAAATTGCTGGTGTTTTGACGGGTACACAAAAAGGTCCTTTTAGGAACTTGATTGGCAAGGGTCGCTGGCTCGATCGCGTGTGATCTTGTGAGGCAAGACGATCGCTACCTGCGTTATCGCTAACCGACCTCGATTTCCTCCCCCAAGGCCTGTGCCCGGATATACCGCAGAGATTTCTCTTGGCAGTTTCTACTCACTTCAATGCTATTTAATATGCATTATGACACTATTAAACACTTAGCTACGAAAGCAGAACGTCAATTACTTCTAAAATTTCACGTCTTTCACCTAACCACCATTGCCAAATGTAACACAGATTTGAATCAACCTAGATTTAGCTTCATGTTTATAGAAATTCAACATAAGGACGGTATAAACTTGAATAATTTGCAATGTAAAACAAAATGTAACTTCAAACTGAAGTTATTTTTTGTTGTAATTATCATGTCAAACGATCTTGAGATGAGCCGGGAGTGCCGTGGGTTGATAAAGAAAAATAATTTGTTTTAGTCTCAAAGGACGGGAGAAACTACGGTCGAGTGTTAAGGAAATCCACTTCAAAGCGGCAAAGAGAGCGCGGAATCAATATTAATGCTCTTGTTTACCTTTGAGCTGGGACGACGAGCTCGGAATATCGCAGCATGGCGTCTCACCGGATGACTCCAGTTTAATAAGGGGGTCGCTTTATATCACGTGAGAACCGAGAAATAGGGGTGGGCACTTGATCATGTTGCACCTTCTAGTCAAGTCCATTCTCACGATTGCGAAGAACAGCTGGAGAAAGACTTGACCGCGGCGTGTGCATAATCATTAGAATTTATTAGGGTCAAACAAGGTCAGCTGCTCGGATATGTAAATTTCGATTGACCATTCGTAAGATCACATGTCTTGGCAAAAACTCTCTGGGAAAGTTGAACACAAGATTTAGACTTTGGGGTTAAGCGCCGTCCTCGCATCTGGCTACCTGACCTACAGATGAAGGTCCGTTAAACTTGAAACAAAAAGCAACATTTCATTTCCGCTTTCAAAATGACATGCGATACTGGAAACGCATCTGCAGTATCCTGTTTTATTAAATAATGACCACTATAACTCAAGCTTCACGGCTATCATTTGCTAGTTTTTAAGTTTAACGCATATTTAAGTACCATAATTTTTATTATATGTATATTTAATATGACGCATGACTCTCCGTATAAGCAAATGTGAAACATTTCTGCTTTGAGATAAGTTGGAAAAGGCTTCTCAAGTCGCAAGTGCTCGCCTCTGTGGCGGCGCTGATATTACGTAAAGGGTGGAGCAAAGTTTTTACATTTGAGGCACGGCCGCGAAGCTCCCCGTTCCGCATCGCGAAACTACGCTTTTGACGAGCTCGCTTTGATGGCGCTTCGCTGAAGAGTATTAAATTTTACCTTTTTCCACCGTCTGTCCACTCAAAGCGGACCGAGTTAATACTGTTGTGTAAATAGAGATGCGCTTTCGTTTGTAAACTGCGGTTGGAACTGTATTTTAGCGATACGAATGTCGACAGGTTAGCGGCCGCGTCAAAGGCATACAAATTCGTCTGACAAATGTCACTAGGGACGTACGACGACGTCAGGTCAAAGAATTCATTCGGTCATTTTGTGAAGCCCGTGGAGGCGTAACGATCTTTGTCTCAGCGGGGACCTCAAGGAGACTACACGAAATGGGTTGTTGCCCCGATCGTGGGAGTAATGCCCAATTTGCATTCATCCAATCTCATCAAGGTGTAAAAATAACTTATTTGTAGATAAAAATTCTTGAATAGTTGAAAGAAGTCAATTAATTTCATAAAAGAACCTGATTAAATTAACAATGCTGCGGGTTAATGCGAGGCAGATGAACGTGTGGAATTTTATTGAGCCCCTTGGAATGTAAAAGTTAGGGGTGCATTAAATATTCCTTTTGTGGGAAGAATCACCTGATCGGAAGGGTGGACAGGTTCCCTGGCGCAGGGGTCGCGACGCGCGTCGCGTCGTGCGCGGGCGCAGACCCTGACCCGATTGCGGAGTATTGTACGGTACGCAGCAATGACACTCTCGCCTTGAGCCGCTAGCATTGCCGGAGATATTCGCAACAATGGAGGCCAGATAACGTTTCAAAAGTTCGAAAATCCGCCGGTTCCTAACGGCCAGTGGTCGTAATTAATAAAGGCGTTGAGCAACGCTTTGTGGCATTCGCGCATACTATTGTCCTATTGTGGTGCTTTTAACTCATAACCACACCATAACTTATATTCCAAATATGCTTATAACTGAATATAATACGTGTTCTGATATGTTCTTCACCAATTATCAGACGGGGACACTGAATAATTATACGACACCGGAAAACATTTCTCTAATGAACGTTTTATCTTTAGACAAGCAAATGCTAGTAGTGAATTACCTCCCCGATAACTGTTTATCGTCATACCGTCATACGTGGCGCTATCGAACTACAAAGGAAATGACGCACAACTCAAAACAGACAGCAGCATTTCCGCTTCCCTTCCAATGGTTTTTGTCTTCGAATTTCTCTTCTCACGATCGATCACAGATAAAAAACGACGGATGTTATCGATGGGATCGAAAAGTCCCTCGTAATGGTCATGGACAAATTTTAGTCTTTAAGTATAATTAGTATTGTTGTCTTCGTTGCCAATATTAAATTGGGTTTTTTCGCCGATAGCCTGTTGCAAATTGCACAAGCTATTTCAATTTCCTTGGCAATTCGGTTGCTAACGCCGGGAGATATCGTCTCTCGGGACAGTTGCGTCAACTTGCGTCAGCGTTTGGTTGGTAAAATGTAGCGCACCGCGATCGGAACCTCGGCCGAATAGCCCGCACTAACAGGAGATAATGTTGTATTTCAAACTATTGCAACTGGTGCCGCGAAGTTTCTCGATATTAAATCAACTTGCGAAAACAGCACATAGAGTTAAGACATCTACAACTGTCGACGCAATCGAATCTAAATTACGAGTATTAACATTAACTGACGCTCGAATAGTAACATGCACATGACATATTTAATCTGGACAATATGAAACTGAAAGACGATTGGTTAGACTCACCTTTGTGGATCTGCGAACACGAATTTTCTGAGCTTGAGATCCCTTAAAACAATGCCTTGTTCGTGACACGCGGCTACAGTTTCTGCCATTTGCCTGAACAGCCGTCGAGCTTCGTGTTCTCTCAGCCGTTTCCTTGCGCGTACGTACGAGTGGAGATCAGAGTGTGACCGAGGGAAGACTAGGTATACCCTCTTATCACCGACTAGCACTTCGTGAATTGGGTTGACGTGCGGATGACCATCGAGACGGTAGTGCGCTTGTAATAAACTGCTGCAGTCTCTCGACACAACCTACAGACAAACAAAAATATATAAAGTGAGAGGTTGCAAAGTAGAAGATGAAAACTTCGTAAGTAATAAATTAAACTGCATTTTTTTGTGAAAACGTTGAACAGTCTACAAGATGTTTGCTGTAAATATCTTCTTAGAGCTTTATGAACGTTGAGAGACCTTACTTGCTATAAAAGATGAATGCAGCGAGATACAGCAAGAGCAATTTGTTAAAAACTTTGCCTCGTTAGAGATTGCACGATTCTAATCAAAACCTGTGTTTTATTATTACAATCTACTACTGTTTATTTTTGAACAAAGGGTTTTTCAAGCGAATAGGATTCAAGGGTAAGCATATCTATCTAGTGTAAAGCGTAAAGGGACAGTCTATACGAGTTTTCGTCCACATTAAATAGATTTAAAGGGGTTCTATTTCAAAGAGACACGATTCAAAAGGGCTAAGTCTAATGTGAATAACGAGGCTGAAACATTTACTGAATAGGGTTGTGCTGACCCCTCGCAAATAAGCGGTGGACCCAGTTGGCATCAAACGGAATTCCTGGGTGACGACAGCGGTTTTGCTAATCAAACGAATGCCTACAACATTACATACACGTGTCGTAAGAAAACAACTTTTGCAACAAAACTAATAAACGAAATTTGAATTTAGAATCGTCTATGGTGCGGAGTTGGATCTAGCAGTTTATGTTTAGAGAAGCACTAGAAATGTAGTTATTTTAGACCAACGACCAGTCATAATTTATTTCCGAACACGCACCAAATGTCAACGACTTCGTGGTCGCATATTCCAAATCCGATTTCCCGAGTCGGGAATGATGAATCACGTAGCGTGAGTCGCTAATATATTTCTTTCTATATTCATATACTATTTATAGAAAGTCTGTTCTTAGTCCGTTATTTAAGTATACCCCGGCAGACACATCGACGCGTAGTTGAACTTATAAATCTACGTCGAGCGTTACGCGAAAATAAACATGACCCATTTATAGAAGTGTTTGCGAAAAAAGGACCGATAAGAATTTGCAATGCTCGTATGATAATATTTGGATTCAAAAGTGGTGTACGGCAGCTAACCTAGTTATCCTTATCAATATTTATATCACCGCGAGGTGTTGCAAAATTAATGTTTCTACTTCGGATATTTGCCCGACACCAAATGTTACGGACGAATTTTCACAACCATGTTTCTTGGCGTAGTATCGTTGGGTAAATGAAAAAGTTTCACGGGCTGGTTTAGTGGTAAGTGAACCTGACTACTTCACCAAAGGTCGTGGGTTCGATTCCCACACAAAGAAAACTTTTTGTGATGAGCAGGAATGTTTCTTCTGTGTCTAGGTGTAAATATGTATGTACGTATGTATTTTAAAATATATGTGTATTTTTTTCAGTTGTCTGATCACCATAGTACAAGCTAACGCTTAGTTTGGGGTCAGATAGATGGCCATATGTGAGTTGTCCAAAGATATTTATTTATTTATAAAGTTCTATACAGATAACATTATATTACAGATACAGAAACGAAGCGTCGTGAATGTGTTTAAATTTATAAATTAAAAATATACATTGAAATTCTCCGTTCAAGTAACTCCATTAATGGTTTTTGATTAATCATTTATTGTGATTTGTTTACTTTTTCTTGTACAACTGAGTTCGGTTACTCAATAAAAAATAAAGTTTCCAAAGACATCAATTTACATAACTTAGGTTTACAAATAGGAACATTTCCAATTAAACATTACTAACTACTGTTTAACTCTCCGCTCACGGTTGGATTCCACAATCTCGTTTACCAACTTTACCAAACAGCAACGGTAGATTGCCCGCGGATTGATAAAGCTATCGTTACAAGACATTCACGAAGAATTATACTATTTGTAACACATCTCGATTTATGTTTCCTGCGCGATCGTAAACAGTCTCGTTCGCGCAGCAATGAACTTGCGGCATTATGCTCTATTACGCGCTCATTTGAGTCGATAGTGGGGGAATGGGAGGGGGTCCGCTAGCCTCGGTGTGACATTCGGCGATCGGTGCGTTATCAACTCGTCTATTTCACAATGTCAATGAGAAGGTCACACCTATTTTCGGCGCGCGGCATCAACTTATGACGTTTCGAACGTTTTTTTTTGAACTCGCGATGGATACCGGTAATTCGGCCGGATTAAAATATATGTACATTTGAATGAAGAATGCGTATTATACCGGCCAGTTATAGGCGAACGTAAGGTAATGTGGCGGTCGTGTCTGCAACAGGCGGTGTTGTAAATATACTCGGCGTTTAGCAACGATAATGTTGCCTCACTTAACCTTGCCAAGTTCTCACGAGGGAAGTGCCTATTCTGTTCCTTGACAATACTTGTATGGGTCTTTGTTAGCACTGGAACTATGTATCCTGTCTTGCCTAAAACTAGTGCTTGCGTGCCTTATTAAGGATGTCTATTAACGAGTTTTGTAACTAGGTAGTTTCTGGCTGTGCCACGTTGGTCTTTAAACTACTTCATATGATTGTGATAATTTAAACAGGTATTTATATGATCTGTGAGTAATATTATTACGCCTCATGCTAGTGACGTAACGCGCGGAACAGTTTAACTCAAACTCCGGCTTTAAATTAAATAAGGATGTAGTTTTAAAATAATTCCTATTGTTTTTCTTTTCGTTACGAAAGTAGATACATGACATTGTAGAAACGATGGCTCGTTGGCCTACAAGTGCGATCGAGCAGCAAGGGGCCATGACATATAAAGTTTGACATCGATGTTGAGTAGACACTGAGTAATGCACGCGAGTTTTGAGCAAAAAAATTGCGAATATAATTGAGTACTTATTTGGATGAGACAAGATTTTGAAGAACTTGGGCAAAGCATACCCATTTTGATTAGCAACTAAGCCTTTAATATCTTCAACTGGAGCCGCGTAGACAACTAAGCTCCAGTTTCTTTCTTTCTTCGTGAGAATAATATATCAACTTCAAAATTGTACTTAAAGTCACATATTCTTAAACTAAAATTCACTCGTACGTCAACAAAATCGATTAATTTATAACAAGGAACACAACATGTGGGCATATTATTTGGGACTATTTAGCACTATGGGGTCCGATCTCGTGGGATACAACACCCTTCCAGATTTGGCAGATACTGGCGCCTGTTAAATTATCCTCAATTTAAATACGTAAGGAAGGGTAGCAGTGGGAATTTACAAATTGTTGGAAAATACAAGATTACAACCCTTGTTGTTTATATTGCAATGGACGTTTCCATTCTACATATGTATTTATAACTATATGCGGAAATTAACATCAATTAAAGATAACTTGTGCAAGTAAGTGTAACAAGACTCTAAAGCCGGAACTTTCATTTAAACTATAAATTTATTCTAGAACGATAGGTGTTCAAATATGGGTTGGTTCTTTTTTTTAAAATTTCTACTTGTATATCACCAAGGACACTGCGTTGTGATTTTAAGTTATAGTATACCTAGTTCCTTTGCTACTTCATCTCCTTGAGAGATTAATTCTCAAAATTCTCTTCTAGTGTTTCTCCGCAAATAAGGAAAATCTAATTTATAGGTTCATGCTTCCATTCTACGTTCAGTGGCTCAGTCCGTTTTACGTCACAGTTACTTTAGCAGATAGAATATTTTTACCCATTATTTCTTCTCATCTTATGCCCTCTTGAGTGTTGTTAAGAACAAGGGCTATTTATCTTTCAGGAAAATGGTACTTGTAGTTAGGTAACATTTAACTAGAGCAGAGGTCGGAAACGAGAGATTACACAGAGTATCAATCAAACAATACGCAACTTAGCTTTTGAAACCCGACATGGTTTCAACACGAGTTACATACCCAGGTACATTTAGTACCCAAATGCAAATTCGACCTTTGAATATTACTCATTGACTTTTTTTAAAACTAGTCACGAGTATTAAATATTCAAATGGTTGGATTCTTGCTTATTGAACTCTCTTAATACTCAATATCAGTTACAACGCGCGTGATAAAATAATTGTTTATGGTGCTAATTTTGCGGGCGCTGAGGTACAAATATTCGCCATTTTTTATTTAAAAAAAATATTGTTTTTTGTGTCTGTTTATTCAAACACGCGGAAAGTTCTCGAATACTACTAATATATACCTAAAACTTGTATTTTTTTCTCATATCACGGTTCTGATAACTATGTTTTTTTCTTCTCGAAAAATAAATAGTTCTCTAGCCTGTAAAGATTCTTTGTAAACATTACAGATATAAGGGGCGGTTACTAGTATAACCATTTAAATTTCTACGATCATCAGAATTCCCATGGTACCTATACTTAATGGTAAGGGAAAAAGTAAACACGTTCTGATGCTGTTTGAACTATTAATTAGGGTATTTCCTGCGGAGGGTTTCAGGGCGTGAATCATTTTAAGGGGAACGAGACCAGGAATACCAGTATTTATCTACCTATTTGAATATTTTCGGGCTAGACAGACTATTAACTTAGGTGTCAATTACTTATAGAATCAAATATAAATTACTAATTTCTCAGTTTAATGAAATATTTGTTATATTAGCACCAGGTTAATTAATTTATTTAGATACCTACCTACGTTTTTGTGGGTATTATAAGTGGAATATTTATGTAAATAGGCAATGATATTCGTAACTTGTAGGTAAGTCACTATATAGTTAGTTTAAAATAAGTATAATAAGTAAAGTGGTCGTGAACTTGGATTGTTGGAAGATTTTATTAGCATTTGAGTTGGGCGGGATAACAAAGCTTGCGCTCAGTACATCTACAGATCGACTAGATAGATTTCACATTGAAATTTGTGACGTCACTACTTTATATATTTACATAAGGTTTTCTAGATTTCAATAACAATTAAATAGGTATACTGTACTCACTTTGCAGACATACTCCTCTTGTGTGCGCACATCCACACATCGACAAAGAGATGAGCCCTCCACTTGCTCCAACAGCAGATACTTCTCGGCCACTAGAGCGGCTTGGAACTGGTGCTGGGCTGGAGCAGGACTGCTTGGAGCAGGGCTCGAGGGCGAAGGCGCCGCGGATAGCCGGTCGGCCAGCGCCGGCGACTGCGCCCTCTCTTCCGCCTTGCTGTTCTCTCCTTCTCCACTCGACGGCACACCCATAGGCTTGCTCAGGCGCAGCGGCCATAACAACGAAGGTGATCCGGGATCCATCACTACACATACACTGTCACGTCACTAATTCACTAACGTTCACTAACACAAACACTTAAAACGATGAGGAACTACGATGAGATGAACATGATCTGCAAAAAAAACGCAATCCGATTAGAAACCAACACTGACGCTTGCGAATTTATTGCATACGGCGAGGCGTCTTACAAAATTCGAATCGAAACTATGAGACAATCGACGATTTAGTAACACGGTTGTTTAGTAAGGGGAAATTATAAAGTACCTACGAATATGGTACGAACCTTGAAATGATTCGCCCTGAGTGGATATCGTACCAAAATTTGACTGTCCGTGGTAGCGAATCTCGCTCTATTTGTACGGAATTACAGGAAATGTTTCCAAGTAATTCGAGCACTTGTAGACAGGCCAATATTTTGGGCCGGTGTCCGCTCGGGATGTTGTAAAACTAAACGAACACACAACCGCCTCCCACTAACGCCATTGCGAGACTGAGTAGACTGACTGAGAGTAGTGTGACGAGGCTGTCGCGGGCGCTCGGACCGAGCCTCGGGCCAGCAACCGAACCAACGTCCAATGTCGACACACCGTTCAGCTTGCGTAGTACGCGAGCATACGCCATGTGGTTTGAAGTACGAACAGCTATTCGCTAACCATCTCTTTCTGCGCTACTAAAATGCGGTTCTCCGGAGAGGGAAAGGACATGACCATTCATTTAGGATTGCCAATCCATGATGTCAAATGCGTATACATACTCTGTTTCGATACTTTTCACAACAAAGTATAAACTGAAATGAGTACAACACTACAAAAACGTAGTAAAATTGCGAAAAAGTATTCTTTAATAAATAATGAAATTTAAAATGCACTCGTAACACCTGCCTTTTGGTATTTAGAGGAATGTATGATACGTTGAACGAATAAATTAAAATGCCAGAAATAAAAGGCAATCTTTCTACAATTAATTAATCCTCTGGTAGTAATTAGACAGGCCGGTTGGTCTAGTGGTTAGTGAACCTGACTACTACACCGGAGGTCGTGGGTTCGATTCCCACCC
>DWJZ01000215.1:0-38520 GCA_018249125.1 Asbolis capucinus
CGATTCCCACCCAGGTCAAACTTTTCTGTGATGAGCAGGAATGTTTGTCCTGTGTGTCTGGGTGTAAATATCTATATTCGTATGTATTTAAAGATATATATGTACATATGTATATGTATGTTTATCAGTTGTCTGATCACCATAGTACAAGCGAACGCTTAATTTGGGGTCAGATGACCGTGTGTGAGCTGTCCCAAGATATTTATATTTATATCCTTGTCATTGTGAGAGGAGACCCGAGTCCAGCAGTGGGACAGTTATGGGTTTCAATTCGTAGTTAAGGCCACTACCAAATAAGACTAAAGGATCTTCAACGCACATTAAATGCATTTAAAATGTAAGTTGCGTAAGTATACCAACATGTTGAGTAGTAAATTGTCGGTAGTAGAAGTTGTTGAACAACGAAGTTGGTGTAATTAACAAAATTTACACAATAATTTTGTCAGCGCAGGCAAAGTTGCCGCGATGTGCTGAGTTCAACAGTATGCGCGGGATCCACTTTGCATGTAATTGGTTTCGATATTTGAAAAGTAAATGTTTTGTTGATAGAACTACAGTTTTGTTTCGGAAGGAGATATTCAAAATCAATTCAAATTTAGAATATATAATTTTATAGAAACCTTGTTTCGTGAACATCAAGAAATTAATAAAATGTATTTACACTGTTGCATATTTTGCAGCCTGCCGGCTAATTGGTAGGTTACGGGTTCGATACCAGACCTAGGCTAAAATTGCGTAACAGAATAGGTTCCATTGGTATTCTATTATGTTCTGTTGCTACTGGATTTAGTCACAAATGTTTACACCAGATGGCGCAAAACAAACCACAGTACACTCATGCTAAGAATAATGTATGTGTTGTGATCAGCAACATTCATTATTCTTGCAATTTAAGAGGATATATTTTTAAATTTTCATTTTATCCCTTTGTCTCGTAAATTGTAATTGGCCGACAACCGTGTCAGGGGAAGCAGCGCTCGACCGACTACGGAAAAACGCGACGAGAAAAAGTTAAATAGATATTTTATCACTTTTATAGCCACTTAGTGTTAGTTTTGTTCAAGTTATGTCTTCAGCATTTAACTTGCAGTAGCATAAATGAATGTTGCTCCCAATACCTAACCTAACTTAAAATTGCGGCAATGTAACACAAACGCATTATTAGGTAATATATAGTATAATATTTTCACTATATAATTATTGTGATTGTTAACTGTGTAATACGAATATAACTTTATCGCCACTAAACGTCAGGTGGGATGGTAGTCAAGCCCTAACATATGTATCTTAGGTAAAAATAATTCTTTTGAATCTATATATACGTATATCTTTGTATATTATATCCACCAACCGACGTCAGTTTTTTATGGTATAAACAGGCAAACAAGTAGACGGCTCATCTGAGATCAACGGCACATGTTGGCACAAGGTGGCACACCAGGTTGGGCTGTCACTAACGTGTTGACTGTTAGGAACAAAGTGATGACGAGGACTTGCATGCGCGGAGAAGATAAACAAAAAAGAGTATCAGTACATAGTAGAAGCTACCGGAATCAATAACTACAACAGTTCCAGACACACCAACAACATAATGCTTCAGTTCGGATGACAGAAGAATGGCAAAGACGACTCAAGCACGGAGAGAACTGGCTCTTGAGGCCCCAACTGGGACACAATGAATTATTTGACGGCTAACTCAAGCGGCAGCCTGCAAGAGGCATCACAAAAAGATAATATTTCTTCCGCAAAACCCACACACAGCAACAGATTTCTGTCGCCTCGCACGACACCCTGGTCCAGCAGCATTGGATTGGGGTTTCCCGCCAGGGCAAGCACTTGATAAGTACTTCAAATTAGTATAAAAAACTATCTGACCACTCCGCTGCCGCGTCGTTCTCGCAGGTGTGGTATAAACTCAATATTAACAAACAATAATACAATACCCAGTTCACGTACGAACCTAACTTGGAGGTCAAAACTTAAATCAAGTTAACGCGCTCTCAATTAGTTCAGGTGCAGACGTGTAGCAAATAAACTAACGTGATTGTCTAGGATTCTACAAGTTGGTAAGTACCATGCATGTTAATTTATTCGGTGTACCGGATTTTTAGACGACATTTTGTCTTTTTGCAATATTTTGCAACTAGGTTCTGTCGTCCGCTCGTCTGTTTATCTGTCAACAGGCTGTATCTCTTGAACCATGATAGTAATGCAGTTGAAATTTAAAAGATAAAATACGCTTTACCATCTATGACTACATCGTCACGTCATCAGGTGGGACTGTAGTCAAGCATTAACTTATAATATGTAAAAAAAATATTTCTGTTGCCGCTTTTTACTAAAAAAAACCACAAAACAAAATAAATATTCAAGGGGAATCCCATTCAACAAACGTGATTTTTTTTGCTCGTTTTGGACGCTTGAAGTTTAGAGAATGTTTAGTTACATATGCACTACTAAAAATAATTAATGAAATAATAATAATAAATATCTTAGGATAACTCACACACGGTCATCTGATCCCAAACTAAGCCGTGGTGATCAGACAACTGATGAACATACATATTTATTTTAAATACATAATTATATAGATATTTTTCACAGATCAAACATATCTGCTCATCACAGAAAAGTTTGACCTGGGTAGGATTCGAATCCACGACCTTCGGTGTAGCAGTCAGGTTCACTAACTATTACACCTCCCGGCGTGTCAAAATATTATAATAAAACAAATACACATGCGTTTTTTTGTCCCACAACAAACATGATTTTTCGTCGTTTTTACAGAACAGTACGAAACTCTTCGTGCCCGAGTCCGACTCGCACTTGATCGGTTTTTATAGAAGCTTATGTTTTATTCAAATTAACAGGAATTGTCGGGGCAACAGTTACTTGATATTTGTGGATTATCCTGTCCACTAATATGTATTGTGGTGTTAACATACTATGCTCTCTAGGTTTAATATTTAACTTAAACCCAGTTAACGTACCGAGCAATTAACTGGAGCCAGGTGGCGTAACCTGCACAAGATAAGACTGTGTAGTCTTGTTATTGTACTTTATCTATGCACCCATGCAGCTTGTGTAAACTTTTATATTAATTTAAGCAATTTTCCTACGTTTCATGTATGCTGTATGGATACCATATAAACTGGAGTATGTTTCTGTTAGTTTATGCATCCTCTTATATTGTAAATGAGAGTTTGTGATTTTGAATGAATGCTTGTGAAGTTTGTTGCTCACGTAATAATTACTCAATGGTACTGAATGGATTTTAGCACAAGTATAGATTGTAGTGTAAGAAGCCTATGTAAGGCTAGGTGTTATAAATTCGTAAGTAATTCTGTCTATCAGTCTGTCTGTTGTTTTTACACGAATTACTGAACATATTTTAGTGAAACTTGGTACAAAAGTAGAATAGAGTTTGTGAAAAAATATAAGGTTGATATAGGAGATGAAAGGTCTTCATTATTGAAGATATAAGCATAACACGGGATGTACCACGCGGACGTATTCGCAGGAAAAAATTAATTCATATTTAATGTGTAACTACGAGTAACAACGCATGCCTCACCGTCGAAATTCAGTGTCTAACCAGCTGTACCCGCAGCTTCGCTTACACACATTCATTGTTTTTTATTACCAGTAGACCAAAAATTCCGTACACACCTTCATTCCGTATCCCAAGGGAAGCCCGGTATAAATTATTCTAAATGCTAAGTATTTCTTGAGATTTAAAGTCATTCCAAAAATAAACACTTATGTACTCGTATATTAAGAGGTATTTTAATACCAACTTTCATCCCCCTTTTCTATCTTTCTATATCTTTATAGAATAAAATTAAAGAAACGCTGAATTTATATTGAAGGTATGGATCTGGGTTATGGATCAAGAATACGTAAATTTCAAATTCAGGGTTAACACATAGACGTATAACCCAGGAGCTTGTATCGAACATTTTAAAATATTCACATAAATTTGCCTTTTTGTTCCTTGCATTACAAATATCAAAAATGTGAGGAAAGACCATTTCATAAATATAAATAAGGAATGTTTGTTGCAAATTTCAAACAAATTGGTTGGTTTAAAAAAAAATTCCATACAAACTTTCTTCCCCTATTCCAAGGAAACCCGGGAATTATTCAGAATAAAAAGTATCTTAAATTTTAACCGGGTTTTATTGTTAATATCTTTACAAAGTCCCATTGAAATCTGTCCGCGGATTTTCACGTGATGCGCGTTCAGACAGACAGACAATAATTCCAAAAAAATATTTTCGTGTTCTATCGATATTAGATCATAAATCCCTCCCATCTAAATTTGGGAAAATATTCAATGTACAGAAAAAATGCACTTTGCGTTTTATTACAGTATACATAGATGATTAACTAGTGTGTTAATTAAATAAACGTAGGTGCTATACGTCCAAGATTGCTTAGAACTTCCCCTAATCTGGATTAGAGTAGTACATAGGTGTAGTATGCTCTGGACCTCATTAGTATGAAAAAAAGACACATGTTCAGTAGTAGCCCATGGATTATGGGCATGCAAACGAAACATTAATATTTCACATTAATTAATATCTCCACATAAAGTACTAACAATAGTTTTAAAACGGAACTATGTAGTCACCAAATCTTTTTACTCAAATATTCATACCAGGGTAACAGCAAGCACAAAATAGTAGGCACTTAAAACGGACATTAACCCCGCTTTCAGTCTAGAATACCTGAGCCAACTTGGAAAGTGGAAAATTCTCTCTAAACAGGCAGACATTTCATGTATATGTGAAGTTTCCCAAACTAAAGCGTAAATATTTACACGCTGCAATGCATAGGAAAATAGACTTTATGGTGATTCTGTATGCCTTTCCTTGTGTACTGGCTGTCACTACAGAATATGTCATATTGCATAAATATAACATTTCTGACATTGTTATTTCACTTGTTATTTTATTATTATTCAAATCTTTACTATTTCAAATTTTTCTGTGATAATTACTTTGAAGTGTAGATAGATGTTTGTTCTTGGAATTTGGAACTTGGAATTCATATTATTTGTATTTTCCATGTCACAAGTAACACAAAGAATTCTAGTGCAAATTTATTTGTGTGTAAGCTTTTTTTTAAGTTAGATTTTAATAAAATATTTCTTTCTTGGTGTAAAGTATACGTTCTATCACGTAACAGTAACTTAGAGATTTTTCAATAAACATTTTCATAATAATTTTAACGTTAGTTGAGATAATAAAAACTTCACGAGAATTTGATCGATTTCCTTGAAAATTGTTGTGAAGAATTGTTTGTACTAGCGGCAATACATTATTGTTCAAACTAATAAGTAAGATTAATCTTAGCACTACGATGAAGAATTTACATTTAAGAATTTTAATTTTAATATTTTTTTTTATTTAATTTTAATTAAGAAATTGTCCGAAGCGATACGTTATAGGCAATTTGCATTTTTATGAAAATTACAACGACAACGTCGTTCAAGTGTTGAAGAAAAGTATTTTGCTGAATTTATAAAATAAGTAACTGATCTCGCTTCGCATCTTCCCGCTTCGGTCCCAACTGCTGTCTCTTAGATGGCAATCGTTAAGCTATGTCAAGGGCTTTCGAGTGGCATGAAAACTTCCTACGCTTGAGTTTGCTGCTAACCACACTTGCTGTATAACCTTACTGTAAGCTTTACTATCGCTTTACTTTTTTCTCTTTTTATAGTTTAAATTTTCTTCTTGCATGTGATATTCACCTACCTATAATTGGTTAGTGCATTTTTTTTTTAATATGCTCACTTTACTATTGTCTCTGAAAATGCAACTACTATTGGTGAATTGTAATAAAAAAAAACCCTCCACCAAGCCGCATTGGATCAGAGAAGTGGAATATTTAGGTCTCCTCTCTATGAGGAGGAACCTGTGCTCACTAGTGGGCCATGTATAGGTTGGAGTTAATCAGTATTTGGAAATAACCGTAGTTGTCTGCCAAAACGCCACCTCCTCAAAGCCAACGTTCTCCTCAAAGGGACTGATTCATTCACCATCATCAAACCATAACTGTCCTGCTATTCGGGTCTCCACTGACAATGTGAGGGGCACAGGTCATACTCCACCACGCTGGTCAAGTACAGATTGGCTCACTCACCTTCTGATACGCACATAATTTTGAAAATATGAGGTGCGCGCTTCAGGATTTGAACCCAAGACCTACCGTTGAAAGACCAACGTACGAACTTCACGTGGAGGTTAAAAGGTGATTATACTAAGTAATTCTTACTGATATCCGTTTTGTATCAACTACCCAAATAAAACAAGTAAAAAGTCTGCATTTCTCAGGCTTCGGGTATGACTAACAGACATAAAACAGAATTACAATCGCATATATTTTTTACTGTTTGTATTAGGAAACCATAGAAAAGAGGTGAGTACGCTTTAACCACATATTTACTTATTTTATTAAGTAGTGTCTTTATAGGAAAATAGGAATAATAATAATTTGTGGAACAATGTAAATAATAAGACAATTTTTTTGTTACAATAAAAAAAAAATCCTCATTATCTTTCTGTCCGCATTCTATCTTTAATTGGGATTATCGTACTATGTCCTTTTCTTCCAATCTACCCTTTTAAACGCCAACTTCTCCCTTTTCTTATTTACCTACTAGAAATTGGCCTCGCTTCGCTTCGGAAAAAGATTGGATGAAAACTATCCAATAATGCTTCTTATCATATAAGGTATAATAAATAATTATCCACCCGTGCGAAGCCGGGACGGGCTGCTAGTTGTCAATAATTTCCACAGCGTACGCGATTTAAGGATTTTTTGGTAATTTTTTTACACGTTGGGTTACATTGTCGAAATCTTCACGCGGATCCCTATTTTTTCTCGTATTAAATATAGCTTATGTTCATCAGGGATAATGTAGGCTTTTAATAGTAAAAGATTTTTTTAAATCGGTCCAGTAGTTTCGGAGCCTATTCAATTAAAACAAACAATCCTCCTCTTTATAATATAAGTATAGATAAATATTGAAAACAAATTAGTAATTTAAAATTATAAGTATGTAGTATATTTTGTGGAGTTTCATTAGGTATAGGATATACCTAAGGTTCTCTCTAATAGCAATCCTAAAAATAATAATTTTACTACTGTCTTCGGTTAACTGTCCTATGACTGACCGCTTTACCCCATTGTGTTTCAAACCATTTATCTTTTCTTGGCTGTACACGTACCAGACATTCGATTCCCTTCATTCTGTTTTGTCTCTTTCAAACTTCCTCTTACCTTCTCATTTCTTACTTAATCCATTCTCATTACTCCACACTTTTTAATCTTTAATTAAATTAATTTGTTTTTTTAAATCGTAAGAGATTTTTCTGTTTTATCGACGAATATTTAATTTTTTATATATGTAACAATCATACTCGAAACATTTGAATTCATTCAATAAAGTAAATTGCTTATTGGCAAATTACCTCTTCTTAACTTTTTTTAAAGGATGAAATGATTAAAATGCTAATGCTAATAATTGCCTGGTAACGGAACATTAATTCTTAGATAAAATTAGGCACGATGAGGCAGTCATCTATACACGTTTTTAGATGAAAGTATTGTGTTGATGTCCTACAGACTATGAAAATTCTGTCTTTTATACAACTTACATATTTTGGTTGTCTATACAGTGTAAATAAAAGAATAAATAAAATCATAATTTTTTTGACAATTTTCACAATGTTTAAAGAAATAAACCTTAAAGTTATTAATCTGTATTAAGTACTCAAACTCCTAAAGGCAATAACAAAATTTTAAACAAGGTTATTCCATGTTTTATATCCGCACCAAAACATCCGTCATTAAAATATTACAAGGCACAGATGTAATAAATTCCGTCGGGAGACTGTAATCTAACAAACTAAGAGAAAGTGCACGTAAAATGGGGGCATTTAAAATTTATCGTCGGAAAATATTACCACTTTCGGACGAAACCCGCTAACTCGCCGAACTAATGTTGCGGGCAACTTGGCTCTTTGTAAAAAGAAACGGGGCTTCGTAATATTCCTAGCGGGAGATATAATTTTGTCTGCGAATGTAATTATCTTTTTATTCTCGCGAACGCTCTTCATAATTTTAGGCCTTTGTTGGCACTCGTTGCGGAGTCAGCTGTGGGTTAGATTAGCATAAACGTTCAAGTGTTGAAAACCTAAATATGAAATTCATTTTTGAAACTTCATTATTTTATGATGTGTAAGTGAACGGGTGATTGCAAGTGGAAAAAAATTGCAAAATGGTAATGTTTCACTTGATTCGAATGGTAAAGTCTAGCTTGATCCGTCTGTACTTGTTACCACAGTTATGTGGTATTCTTGGGTTGGCTATTCTCTTCATTCGCATTGGTGCAGCTTGGTGGTCCTAGGCTTCCTCATTGTGAGGAGAGAGTTGTGCTTAGTTGAGGGCCATCAATGGTTTGAAGCCAATTGTGAATTTACCGTTAACATCAGGGTTATCTCATCGTGGTCGGGGGTCACTCTCCTCTACCAACCGAACCCTTACTTAAACAAAATATACAATCACCAAAAACAGCACTATTTTATTTAGATAAACTTTTGTTGACTTTTTTAAAGTCCGTTTACATTTTTTTCTAAAAGCACATCAATTACTGAATTTCTTTTGCTTGGTATGCTTTTAAATTAGTACTCGTATAAGCGAGTTGCATCATAATATTTGTGAAGTTTACTCCTTCATTCATGTTATTACGAACATGATAGACAAACTTCAGACCAAACGTGACACATCCTCGTAAGCTCCTTATCCCAGCCAATAGATATACTATCCCACCTCCACGCTTCGTGTTCCAACTAGTCAAGAAGTCGTAGCCGCAGTGTCACGTAGTGGAACTTGCACTCGATATCCGAAACTTTAGATCCGTATACCTAACTAAAGAGCAGTGTACGTGACATTAAGATTTGCGTTAGCGTTTGTAGATTCATTCTAGATATCAATAGATTACTTAATTGAATAGGTAATATTAATTTTTTTAGGTAAGTCTGATTAATTAAATTATACACATATAAAGTATATGTATGTATATTTAAGGTTCATTTGATAATAAAAATACTTTGATATCAAAACACTTTTGACACATTTACACAACGATGCCTAGTGCCTAGATAGTGCCCTCTTTCATTTATATTCTTTTCTTGATATTTCATGGATGTTATTAATACCAGTAAGATAATTTAATTAGGTATCTATTTCCAAGAATCATTAAATAATATATATAGTTTCGTTATCATCAAGCGATATCTCCAAATATTTTAAAATGTAGGTAAAACGTTATTTCAACTGAATTCGACGGTAGAAATTCTAACATTTATATTGACAATTTTATATCTGACAGATCTATCCAGCGAAAAAGGAATTCCTCTCTTGGTCTAGACTAAGCTAATTCGTGTAGTCAGTGCAAAATGTCACGTCGGGAGTGTCACGCCCGTGTACGTGACGCGGACTGTTTGCCCACTGGCGGTTCTACCTCCAGTTTTCTACACAGCACTATTCGTATTATCAAAACAGTTGTTTATTTTAAAGTCTTCTGTCCTATATACTGTTTCGTGAGGACTTTTTAGTGTCGCTAAGGTTTTTGGTGGTATTGAGGCGGAATACTAAAGCTAACATATTGTTAGAAAACAAAGCTGTGGTTAAAACTAGGAAATTCACAATGAACTTCAGGTTTTTGCCGTATTGGGTCGGTAGGAACACCCCAAAGACCTTCAGGTTTTTGTCGTATTGAGGTGGCACAGAATGCTAAACCCAATCCTATGCTGACAGACCAGGGCAAGACGAAAGGGTTGGCAGATGTCAGCTGCTCGGTGGTAGGGCTTCGCGGAAGAATTATTATATTGTCATTAAGCCCGTCTAGCTGGCTATTGCTCGAGTCAACCGCCAAACGACTCGTATTGTTCTGGCTGGGGACTTTTTCTTTCAGAGATTTCTTCTTTTTCTCCCCGTCCTTCTATCGGACGTACCAGTGGAGGGACCGATGGATGGATGGATATTTGTTACTCTTTGACGCTGTGAGTGACTCTTTGACGCTGTCAGTGATAGTTCCAAATTTAAAGGAATTAAAGCCAAATTGAAGCATTAATTTCTCGGTGGCTTGTTTCAATTGTAAGCGAGTGAAAAAGTTAAGCAACAGCTGGCACGGTACGTAGAAGGATGGGGGACTGCTAGTGGCAAAAATTTTATGGGCGCTTCCATGCTTTAGAGGGCACGTAAAGCCGTCACCGTTATTGTCATTAGATAGCAGCCATTAAGCCATGCCGGAGGCCTTCGGACGGCTTAAAAACATCCGACTCTAGGTTTGGCCACTATTCCTCAACTATTTCTCATTGGAGCAAATTGGTGGAGTATGCTCTAGGCCTCCTCGGTATGAGGAGGTACCCACTCAGTAGTGGGCCATCGATGGTTTGAAGCCAAACCCAATTTTTGAACAAGTCCTATTAACATCATATCATGAAATAATTATAAAATTAAATAATGATTGATCAAAAGGGCATTACAGAATGAAAAAATTAAAACCGGATTCCAACATGAAAATTAATTCGTTTATTTTAAATTGTTTAATATTCATAAGCATTTTGACGCTTGTGAATTATAAGTGGCGATTCAGTGAATGAGTAATTGCTCCATGCATTTTAAATTTTCACGTTCATCATAATTTAACTAATTTTTGTTAATTTTTCTTAAGGACATCAATGCTCTTATGACAAAAACTTTGTGATTTTAAGAGACCACCATACAGGCAAATTTATTAACTTATAGCCGTTGTTATTCAGTGAGTAAAAGACCTAGTTCAAAATTAGTAAAAAAAAATATTTTCATATTTTTATAGTGTTTCTATGCTACCTCTTTCAAAATTATCATTCTATTTTTGTATGAAGTATTTTGTGATTCAAAAACAATGATGTACTTTTTATTACATCATTCAATTTTTTTTTAAATAAAAAATATATCTAAGCAGAACCGCTGACACATAAATTACAAGTGACGTTCAAAACATTGTTCTTTAACTTTGTAAAGAAGGCTTAATATATTCCACTTTACATTTACAATGCACAATCATTATATTCATTCTAGTGAAATTCACGCTTAAATATTTAACTTTTTTCCTTCCCGTACATTCGTAAATTCGTACTTTTGTATATATTTTGACAGGCCGATTGGTCTAGTGGTTAGTGAACCTGACTGCTACACCAAAAGGTCGTGGGTTCGAATCCCACCTAGATCAAGCTTTTCTGTGATGAGCAGGAATGATTGGTCTGTGTAAGAAATATCTATATAAGTATATATTTAAAAAAAAGTATATTATGTATGTTTATCAGTTGTCTGGTCACCATAGTATAGGCTACAATGCTTAGTTTGGGATCAGATGGCCGTGTGTGAGTTGTCCTGAGATATTTATTTATTTATTTATTTACAGAATGGTTTTATTTAAGTTGGTTAGGTAAACTATTAAAACTCTCTCGTATTCAATGTGTAATCATATTAATATTATGAATGTGGAAATGTGTGTATTTATGTGCTTGTATGATTGTACGCCATCCAGGGAGATAGTTAATGGTCTGAGTGAGAGTGACATAGACTACTTTTTATCCACATAGGTACTTAGAAAGAAATATTCAAATTTAAAATTGTGACTATACACGCCAAGGGCAGTCAGAATAAAAATCAAATTATCTGAAGTGCACTTAAAACTTTCTTTGGTTATTCTTTACGGGGTAAACGGACCCCACAAAACGGGGTTCCATCAAACTCAGTTAATATCTCCATTACTCGAAATCCCTTAAACTCCTTCACGTAACACTAACGGTAATTCTTTTTTATGTTATTATCAAGCAAACGACTGGGGTTTGTAACCTGATTGTAAGTGATAATCGCCACCCACGAACATTAGCAACGCAAGGTTGACCCACAAGCGTGCAGAACACCGAGTAAAATTGGAAGAAGCTGATTGAGGTTAATCGGGTCAGTAATGGGATCAAGTACCGTAGGTCCTACAAGGCAAACTTCGCGACGGGAGTCAGAAGAAGACTAGGATGGGAAATGACGGAACAGGAAAAAAGTAGAAGAGGAGAACTGACTTTCAAGCCCACAGCCGGAGCACGAGTCGTTTGACCATTGACTCGTGGCTAGCCAGTTGGGCTGTACAAAAATATAATAAAAATACCGGCAATAATATTAAATTGTGTAAACTAGGGTGGTTATCTGCGGTGTGTATTACACATTACATTTTCTAGAAAGGGTCTCTATGTGTTGGATCTGTATCACACAAGCCTTCCAAATCACCAGGTCCACTAACATTTGACCGGCCTACCGTTGACAGGGCGGTTGGCCTAGTGTTTAGTTAACCTGACTGCTACTCCGGAGGTCGTGGGTTCCATTCTCATCCAGGTCAAACTTTTCTGTGATGAGCAGGAATCTTTATTCTGTGTCTGGATTGAAATGTCTATATAAGTATGTATTTAAAAATACATATGTAAGTTTATCAATCGTCTGAGCATCACAGTACAAGGTAATACTTAGTATGGGATCAGATAGTTATGTGTGAGATGTCCAAAGGTATTTATTTTATTTATCTAGGACCTGCCAACAATATTGAAGGAATACCACCAGTTTTAATAACATAACTTAATAACAATAATATAATCCTACCATGTTGTCCATTACCAAGGACCTCAGTACTGCCGCACCAGGTCACCCAGGTCTGATATCGTGAGATTGGGATATTCAATGAGTAGCTCACCTAAGTACGGCATAAAACTTCGCACTATCACTGCACAATTAATTCCATTTCATAATGAAAATGGATCAGTCATTGTAATTCCAAGGTTTCCTTTAGATTACCGAATTACACATATTAATACAAACGTATCTTTCAAATATTATGAAAAAATTCATACGTAATTAACTGGCACAAAATTCCCTCACAGCTCTGAAAACGTGATTTTCAAAAGGGAGACTCTACACTTTCCGTTCACCTTGAGCCCGTGTTGGATCACAGAATGTTCTATTTATAACGAATATGAGATAAACCGTGCTGAGTTGTTAATAATTAATTTTGTTACATGGAAGGTGTTGTAGGAATATCTGCCTCTGCTTTAGAAGAGATGCCGCTTATCCTTTATTAGTGACGTTAAATTTTCATTAGGATTAAAATTTAATTTTCGTTTCATTTCGTCGGAAATTGCTTCGAAGAGAATTCCTACGTATACTTGTATATGTCTTAGGTTATTAAAATGCATCGTTTTAATAAGATATCTTTCCGTTTCTTTTATAATAATTTTGCGACATTGTTTTCTTTTGCTGTATTGTTTTATCATAGTTATTAATATTTCCACTATACTATAGTATTGTATTGCTATTCTATCGTAATATTCTGTTCATATATTCATACGAGTATATCAAAAATATAAATTCTGATTGTAAAACTGGATTAAATTATGTAATACTAAATCTACAAAATACATTTATACTCAAATTTATTCTAACAAAATTTTGTGCATATAAAATATTGAACCATAACTAATAGGTAGGCTTTTATGAACACTACAAAATCTACTAATTTAGAAAATTGAATAAGCTCTACTAATAAGATATTTATACGATAAATTTATTCAAAATGATTTAATAGCTTCATAAACAAAAAGTAGCCTTGAAAACAAAATAATTTCAGTCACCTTCTATTTCCAATTTTGTATTTTAACGAAACGCTGAAGGATACAATCATTCAAAAGGGTAGTCCAGTCCGTCCGTTACGAGTGGATGATATTCCGTTATCGGCATTAATGATCCAATCGGCGGCGTCGGATATCGTCTCTCGAATTACCCAATGACCGCTTCTACGTAATCCATCGCACCGCACTTCACGCCCTTCGCACGCCACTCTTGTACCGTCGGCCAGAGAAATCGTTTACTCCCAATATATTTTTTTTTGCATAGAAAAGGGTATTTTCGAATTTTTTTGGCTATAGGTACCGTTTGCTTTTCTTTAATTTTTTTTTATAGTTTAGTAAAGTATGCTCACGATGTTTGTGAACAATCTTTACGATTAAAATATTTTGATGTTGAAAGTTTCAAAACTAAAACAATATACCTTAGTCAGTCATGCGTAATATAAGATTCCGTATTTTCCGTATCGCTCAACGTATTGCTCAGTTTACTAACCTGATTTATTTTTTCGTTCAAAATTATTATTTTAAGCTACTGTTATGTAATTTTTTTCAGATTTTAAATCTAACCATGCAGCTGATAAGGAAGCATTAATTGATACTTGATTTTCTGTGTTGCTTTTTGCATTCATTTCTAAAATTTTACAATGGTTGACGTCAACGTCGTCGAAAGTTAGTTTACCAGGCAATTATTATAACACTAAAAACTTCGTGAAAGAATTGTAAACATATAATGTCTTGTAAATTATTACACTTTTTATAGTATTGACAAATTCATCAAGTTATTTACTTCTATTATCTATGCGTTCATAATTAGTGTAGGTATTATTTCCAAAAATATATGAAATGGTGGTAGACTCATGATATTTAACCTTGTATTTAAAATCATTAATAACTTACATGACATTTACAAACTATTTGAGTTCGAATCTAAACCAAATTTTGTTTGTCACTGTACATTTCATATATATGTAGATAGTCCATATCGTACGCGAATGTTCAAGCAGCGAATCTGTCTAATTATGTCCAATTTCGTTCAGTGCTATTTGACGCGTGTTAATTGAAGATGAATGGACGAGCTTTACGTCTAGTTAATGGACAGTGTGAAATTCTAACCGTGGATGAACAGGCATTTCATTCCGCATTTTAGGTATCAAATGCTTTTAATGTTTATCGAGTGTAACTGAGAAGTTGACCATAGGTACTTTAGCTACTTCAATGTGGATTGGTGGAGCGGTAACTGGTCAAACAAAGCTTTCGATAAGGTTTAACGACTGCAATTAACGAAAACGGATAGTTGTGTGTGCCCTTTGAAGCACTTGAATGAAATTTTCGTGACTAAGGAACACTCATTCTCTTTCCGACTGTTGAGATATTTTGTAATAAGATACCAGAGAAGACACGCAAAGCAAAAAAGCATTGTACCTTTATCTTTAAATTTCAAGGGATAGCTCCTGCAGCGCTTAAACAATAACTTCGCTTGTAAACGTACGATACAAAACCACAGCGCTAAAACTAGTGCATAGAATGACAATTATTTTGTTAATTTTTCGAATGACTGAATATTGTAATTTATCTGTGGCGACATCGCACATCACGTTACATGATGACGTCACGACAAAACCTGAATCGCGCTATTGGGATTTTCTGAATTGTTAGCGTATATACAAGTTCCGTCTAACATCTGTCGGAGCTCAGCCGCTCCCCAGGCATCACACCTCGCCTGGCGGGTGATGTCCCCTTTGCTAAATAGCAATAAAAACTTATGCCTTTTTAATATTATATATTTATTATTAATTCGTTATTTATTTAGTATCTCAACACACAATAAAGCGTACGAAAGTTATTAAAACTTAGATTTATTAAAAATGTTGGAAATCATAGCCATCCAAGAGTTAACAGGCGGTTAAGTGACCTATCTTGCAGAGCATGGATATCACTTCCAAATAATGGAACACATCAGGGATCTGGGGTGTCTCTAGTATGTTAGTAAGTCTTCAATACACTTGTGAACGTATTTTTTTGGAATCTACCACCATTTCGGAAATGTGCCACAATAAAGAGAAGAAGAAACGCCCTCAATACAGGTATTTAAAAAAATACAGTAATTTAATATATCAATGTTCACAAAGTATTTCAAAGTTCCCGATCCCGTCCGTTGTTGCCTAACTCTCCGATTTTTTATGATCGACACAGACCACTGGACTATAAACGCGTAGACATCAGATCATTTACAACCAGTCCACCCTTCACCATTAATATTTGGAGAACAGGAAGAGCAATTCTGACGCGAAGAGTAACGGAAAAGAAGCCATTTTAAATTTTTATCTAAACCGTCACCCCTAGAATACGTAATTCAAGTTTGAACGTAAAATTTTTCCTGCGAAGAAAAATTCACGACTCCAAGCTACTAGGGTTTGATGAAGTCACGTAACACCTCCAAGATTTTAGGGTTCTGCAGTTAACTGGATACCTTCATAGTTTTACTACATGTTCGTAAAACGTCTAGCTTAGAAGTCCTTGAATATTTGGATGTAAGATCCTAATAATATTATAAATGTGAAAGTTTGTGAAAATGTTTGGATGTTTGTCTTTCCTTTCCGTGCTAACGGTTGAACGTATTAAGATGAAAATTGGTACGTAGTTGGCTCTCTAGAAAATATATTTTTTTATCCCAATTATAGATGTTCCTGGGGTGATACACGTATTTACATTTTTTTGTTTGTGTTTAAAGGCGGCGAAGCTACGTGCAGAAACTGCCGTCCAGCTTCCGTCTAAAGAAGACAGTGCACGTGCTTCGATAGTTACATAGCAACCTTTAAGCTACGTTGGCGGTCTTAAAAAACTTCCGACACTTGGGTGTGTCACTAACCCCCCACCAAGCATTGGAGCAGTATGATGGAATGTGCGCTTGATGTAAACTTTGGATAAATTTATCTAGGTTTAGCTTGTCGAAAATAGCTAGCTTATAACCCAGTGAATTGCATTGGTCATAAGTAATTGAAGGGTCGCCTTGGTCCAGCGCGCCAGAAGTTGATGAAAGGTGAAAAATAATAAGGTTATGCATGCATGGTGATTAGACTGAAGTTACACATTAATATTTATTAGTATTAGACAAAATTGCAATGACCTTATCTATACTACTGCACATTAAGTTTTTTTTTTAATTTGATGTGTGGAGGCTTTGTTATCAATTCAATTCATTTTATTTATACGCTGTAAATGTGGTAAAAACGATGTTCATTCAATTAATAGCTCACACATTTAACTAAATTATAGCATGCAAATATTTCATACATTGTACATAGTAAAATTACAATTCAATGTCAAATAAAATAATTATTCAGATAATTAATCATCATTATAATGAAATTAATTATTAAATAAATTACTTCCTACAGTCAGATTCCATCATTACAGGAACATTTCATTTATATTATAAAATCATTTTTCGAATAACCACGAACGCAACGTTTTTTTAAATACATTATAATCATTTTTATTTCTAATATCTATTGTTAGTTTGCTATATATTGGAGTAACATGGAGTAACAATTTTTACTATACAGTGCAGTCCTTAGGTAGAAAAGGACAAGGTCATTTGGTTTTCGATGCAAGCATTTTGATGGTATTTGTGACTTTTTTTAAATATGGATATTACAGCGAACAAAATGATATATTTTAAATATGTATATACACGGCAGAGATAGCAATTTAAGTCTTTTAAAGAGGGGTTTACAGCTAGTCATCGGAGATATGTACATTACAAATCGCCCGGACGCTTTGTTTCTGTGATATAAAGGCGTGGTTTATGTCGACTGAATTACCCCAAAGTATAACACCTGTCAATGGACCAATTTTGGTGAAAGTTAGCATTTTTATGGCTTATGTAAGGGTATAGGATACTGTGTAACTCAGAAAAGCAGAAAACTTCGTTCCCGTGGGATAATAGGTTAAAGATAGTATGACAACTCTGAAACCACTGAACAACTCTTCTTCCGAATCGAAGCGCGGGCAAATTCTAGTGATATACATATATCGATATATAAATAACTAGAAAAGGCCCATGCTTCGCTTGGCAAGAACTAGTTACCACAATAAAGCGGTTTCAGCAATATGGTATCGCGGACTTTTTTGTAGATATATAATTTCCTCTATAAAACTTTAGTTGCTTTTTTTTCAATAATTTGCGCAGCGTACGCGATACGAGGAATATTTTCACACGTTATGTAACATTATCGAAGTTTTTATACAGACCCCTAACTTGAAAATATCTTATGACCGATGTCCAGCAGGAATAATATAGGATTCCAATGGTAAAATATTTTTTCAAAACGGCCAAGTAGTTCTCCTTAAATGAACAAACAATCCAATATTTTCTCTTTATAATATTAGTATAGATAACTAGAACAGTAAAAGATCAGTTGTTAATGTGCCTTCTCACGTCTTAAGATACCTTTTAAATCCATACAAAGAAGTGAAAATTCAGTCATTGAACATTAATAAGATTAGAATTAAAAGAATCTATTACAAGATACATAGGGCACAAGTGTCACGAGCAACTCAAAGTAGCGGAGACTTATTACGCAGGTTGAGAAAATCCTGCATTCGCGACGAAACATAGTTGGCCTCAGACATTCTAAGCGAAAGCCACTAGAAATAGAACCATAACACTATAATATAAGGTGTACTTTCGCCTGGAATGCAGCATGACTGAGAACAAAAAAGTAACGTTACAAATATTTACAGGTATGTGTAAGTTGTTTTTGTTTCGCCAGTCTGGTTTCGTTGAAGATTACGCGCAAAATTTGCAAAATGTTGCCAGCGTTTTAAAACTTGTTTGTTATCCTCGAGTTGGGGAAGCGTGATAATGTTGCTGAGAAAAGGGCAATATTTTCCTTTTAATACCTTTTGATATTACGTCATTAAAGTTGATACAAATAAGCCAATTTTTAGAGTTTTGCTATAGGCGGCTTCCCGTTTATTGAAACATTCGGCTTCATTCTTTATCAATGTTTGGTATTAACCGTAAATAATAAATAAATAAGAATTAATAGCCAGGATAACTTTATTAGTAACATTCAGAATTTATGCAATCATCATTTCATTTTTAATTTTGTATAGACAATATTGAATTTTTCACTTCATAACGCTGTTAGCAGGTATATACTGTCACGTATGGATGAAATCGGTTTGCCTTATATTAATATATAAAATGTATTAAAAAAATAATTCAACAAAAACAATTATTATTAAAAATATTTATTAAAACAAATCAAATAATTGAAGTTACTTTGTTATAAAAAGTAGGTAACATACTCGTATGGTTGAGTTTTTCTTGATAATTATTGCTGAAAATACGTTTAGGTAAAAAAAGTTAGGTATATTAATTCGAATTGTATAAAATAATGTAAACAAACAATAAAATTAAATGAAATCGCAGAAACAAGATGTAGTTTTGAAGTGTTATCTCGACCAGTTGTCGATGCAAGAAACGTTTCCGTCCTAGCATGTAGAATATTATACAAACGTGTTGAACTCATGTAAGACTAGGAGCAACCATGTCGAACAAAGTAGCCTTATCTAAACCACCACCTAGTCCAAACTTTTATCATGAACTCTGCAACTCTCTTTATTTAATTGGTCCTGTACAAAAAACGTTATACATTACTCGTTATATAAGTCTACAGACAGTATAAGTTCATAGTGAACTCTCAAGCTATATCACCTATGCAGGAGGGTTCGGTAGAGGAAAGCACTTGGGTAGCTTGCATAGTGATTTCGCTGAACAGGGATTGACACGAATTTAGTTAAATACATTTTCACATTCACAGAAGCTTACAAAACCTTAGAATTAAATTATTTATCTTACTAAAATCAACAAAATCGTATGTCCTTTTACTCTCATACATAATGTAATTTGCCATATATTTATATGCCGGCAGATTTTTTGGCAGACCAAAATGGTGGTATTTAGCATTAACCAAGCTAACCGCAACAGAGAAAATTATAGTGTGGGGCATGAATGTACAGTGTTTATTTATTTTAAAAGTATGAAATTACTAATTTTTTTCATTACTTTTCCATAAAAGCCTTTTCGAAAACATTCCAAGAACCTTGTAGTTGTATTGGATAACTAAAAATATTTTGCCTTACACCTGAAATAACATTAGGTACGTTTAAACAAAGTGCAAAAAGAAAAACGTAGCATTTGAATATTCACTGTTCTGCAAGTAAAATACCGTGCCGACGAACAGATGAGAAGACAAGGCGAACTGAAAACCAAAAAACACGAAGAAGCGGGGAACTTTTGCATGGTGCCGTTTCCCACACAGCACAGAAATGGGTACAGAATTTTCTGCAACTTCAATAGAACAATTTGTGGAATTGTTCTTTAATATTCTTTCATAGTTGGGTGTAAATATCTATATAAGTCTGTATTTAAATATATCAGTTGTCTGAAAACCATAATACAAGTTAACGCTTAGTTTGGAGTCAGATGGCCGTGTGTGAGGTGTCCAAAGACATTTATTTATATTCACATTTATAGTTCTTTATTGGTTATTTTCATTTAATTATGAATGTTTCATTCTATGATTGGCCTCAACCCATACCTAACGAAGGAGGTCTTTTAAAAGTGATGAGGCCTGGAGCATACTTTTTCGCAGGCCTAGCTCTTGCGGAATGATTAGCGGTTATACCCAATTTTCGGATATATTATTATTATATATTAGTTTATGTCGCCTGAAAGGCTCTGACAAGGTTTATCGACTGTTATCTAACGATAAGAATAGAAAACAAAGCCCCTATTACGTACTTTGTAGTGCTTTTGAAGTAAAACTTCTTTAGTGGCACTGGGAATAAAAGTTCAAGGTCGTGACACTCGAGAGGGCGACGAACCTGTAATGTTTTTGTTCTCGAACAATAATGCAATAAGATTTTCTTATACGGAACGAACTAAAAATAATTTTTGTTGGAGCATACGGGTCTTTGTTTATTTACGAAATTTGCATTTTGTTTCAAAATTGATCAGAGTCGACTGTCAAAATTGAAAAGAACCATTTTTGTGCCACTAACGTTCCCTCATACTACCAGACCTTTTTTTTTTTGTTTATTTTTTTTTTAACGTGTGGAAAGACCCTAGTCTCATCCATCCGGCCACGGGAAGCTGGATAGGTATGTGGGACTCGAACCCACTAAAACCACACGGTGTCGACGCCTACCGCTTTGACGCCGGCACTGTGTGCTGCTCTCGCTCCACTGCCCCGGCGCGGCGGCCGCTGTCATTCTACCAGACCTAGGCTAACGTTACTCGCCATTACTATGTATAGCTGTCTTCGCTTACAATTGTGATAACACTTGGCTAAGTAATAATATAATGAATTGTTTGTATCAAATATTTGTGTGTATCATGTTGGTGTTCAATAAATAAATAAACATTAATTCATTCCGTGATCCAAAAAACCCAACTCTCAATTTTCATTCTTATGTATGTACAAAAATTGCTCATATGATAGCATAAGATTCAGACTCGACGTATTTAAGCTCTAACGACATGGGCCGTATCATAGAGGCATATATATTTATATATACTCTTACAAGCACGGAGAATTAATCCAGCAGTTCTAAGTCGTTTTTCTCAGGAACTTGCAAAATAACACGTGAAAATTGTCTTTACTTAAGCATTATGATAAAGACTCAAAATTTTAAAAGGATTTAAGTCAACACAAGTAAGTTTAAAATTAACGGACATACACGCGTACTAGGATTTTATGTTTTGCAGACATAGGTATAGCCTATTAGATCTCGCATATATGAATAACTGTTTCTGGCAAAACATTAGACATACTAGGCTACTTTCTATCAACATATGACGCACGCGAAGAAGCGGGAAGAAACTAATCTAGTATATTAAACACCGTGCGTAATGATAACCAAAAATTGTTCACGCTAATTTGGTCTCTACTATTGTCTAAATATTTATTTTAATTCACGCAGTAGACGTCACAATCTTCAAAATAAGTAATACGTTTTTTATATAAAACATAGACAGTATTATCGAAATTTCGTTTGTCATACAGTCAATACAATCACGCTCTCCAGCAAGACAAAGTAACATCGTGCAATTATTTCACCTGGTCTATCGACAACAACATTTTGTAATAGCAATATATTTCCAAGAGATTTCCGTTACCCTGATAATGGTTTGCGGATTACATTGAAACAAATTTGATTAAGAATTTGAATATTTAACCCTAATTAATTATTTCTTGGAAGGCGAGACGGGGTCTCATCAAGCGTGTTATTGATATTAAATTTAATAATACTACGAGTAAAATGTACCCAACGGCTTAACACCTGAAGCGGTAAAGAGTTTCTAATCTGTGTAAAATAATTATTAATACTAGAGATTCCGTCTACGGACGAAATTCAACTGTAAATCAATTTTAAAATTAATTCTAATTGACAGTACTGAAATTGACAAACGTGTTAAATGCATGGTAGCGTGTGTAATGTTTTTTAATTTAATGTATTTCAAATCCAATTTATATACATATATAACATAAATAATTAACGTAAAATAAATATATACGTATATTAATTAAACTAGTTAAAATAAATATAAATACGTAGGCCTCTGTGGCATAGTTAGTTAGTCCCAAGATGCTGGTAGTTTTCCTCTCTCCACTGCAGATTTTTATATAAAACATAATTTTTCTGCACTCCTCCATATAAACTTAAACTGTGCCAAATTTCGCGAAATATTCGTTAAAACGGGTACAAAGTTTTAATTCACGTATCAATATATCGATATATACTTCGATCTAACGACATAGTTTTGTTGTCAAACTCATATTTTTGCATACAAAGTGCCCCAAGGGAATTACGGTAAGGTCCGCAAACAAGACAATATTACCTGAGGCATAATAAATAATAACACAATTAGAATTAGCTGCCTCACTTGATTTACTGGCGTCTAGAGATTTGTACTCGTCTGACCTTACTGTAGATATATTTGTACTGTTAATTCATTATTGTTAATTCACAAATTTGTCCATAATATGTTATAGTAATAATATTATGCGTTTCGTTCTAACGCGCTTATCTCGGTCGGCATAGAAAAAATCTTTTTAATTTTATGAACGGGCTTTAGTAATCTTTAGTAAACAACTCTGAAACCACTGAAGTGATTTAGATGAAACTGGGCAGGGAGGGGCTTTAGTAGCACCCGGACGTGGCCGCGGGAAAAAGCTAGTAATTTATATTTGGTAGATTAGTACTCACAATTATTTAATTTTACTTTAGACAACAGTTTGGTTTCAAGTCATAAATTGACCACTGGTGTTTCCTTATCACAGAGCTGGCTAATTATATAATACACCACGATGCTTCATTAGAAGCCTCCAGGCCTATCTAAAGCAACCAGGACTGCTTCACGTGCCCTCCGAAACACACAACTGCTTACCAACAATCATAAACGAACAAGTTACTGTTAAATATTTGAAAAAAAAAGATTCTTAAAAGATGCCATCAAGCCATTAATAGCCCATTACTAGGCCTAGAGCATACTACCAACTCCCAGATACTCCAGGGCAATTAGTGGAGGTATAGCCAACACAAAGGTAAAAGTACCGAAGTCCTAGACTATATAACGATAACTGGATGTAGCTCCGAAGCACGGAAGAAGTTGTTGTTAAACCTTAAGGAAGTATATTAAAGGAGTAGGCATTATTTCATTAGCATTGTTTCTTTCTTAGCAACCCACAATCCAAATTATACGAGGGTTGGCGTTAAAGGGACCGTATATCGCGCCATAAATTGCCGACAATAAAATCGCAACATTTCCCTTTTGTATAGAAACTAGATATGTCTATATAATCTATAGGAAACTAATGTCTGTCCGCTGCTTCGCCTGTGTCAGTTAAGTTCATAAAAAGTTGCCTATGTGTTATTTCAGACTATAATCTGTCGCTGTGCCACATTTCGTTCAGAAGTTTTTGCGTGAAGGTGTAGCATCATAGATCCATGCTTGGTATGTTTTGGCTGGCTATTTAAAAGAGACATGCTTTTTTCTAATAATTTTCGGTATCGGTTTCATACAAAACTTGTTTTTGATCACCACAAGGAGTTCCTATATGGTAAATTTTATTTTTAAAATAACCCTTTTCTTATATTATTTTATTGACTAAAATTATAAAAAAGAAAGAATTCTTTGTTTGAGGACGATAAACTCAAAACCTACAAGGCCGATTTGAAAAACTCTTTTACCATTAGAATTCTTCATAATCCCTACAATTAAATCCGCTTTATCATATGTCTAACTATAACAGTTATACAAAGGGAAGCGAGGGCAGTTTGTAATGTATAATAAAATTATTTAACTATGTTTTAGACCCTACATAAAAAAATATTTTCACTTCCAGTCCTAAGATGTAGTATTGTTATAGCCCCGCTGAATAAGCAAAAGGGAAATAAGGCAGAAGGAGGGGAGAGCCGGGTCAATTTAATTAATGCTTACGTTTAATTGTCTCTGAAATTGACGGAGAAGATCCCCTATCGAAACTATGAGAAAAAAATTTTAAGAAAAAAAAAATCTAAATAATTCTGTCAACTCTCCAGTCGCAGGCCTGCTGGAAGAAATTTCGTAAGAGATAAGCAGTACTTTTTTACATCATATCTTTATATTTATCCTTTTTAATATTTTTGTTTTGTACATAAATAATCAAGAAATAAATAAATACATTTTTATAGCATAATATTTTGCATAATTGTTGAGGATACCTTTTTGTTTTGATTTTTAATAGAAACCCTTTTGACCATCCGTCCGTTTGTTCATCAGTTTATCTGCAGCCTAGCTCAAACCTTACCCTTAGCATAGAAATAGCATAAAAATAGCTTGCCGTAAAAAATACTTAAACAAATTTCATACACACGACCACGTTAAAAGAATTCTTTCTCTCTTAATAGTTGCCTTAGTTTTCTGAATTATAAAAAAAATATATGCATAACTGGAAAAAAATCATAATTTTATAATTAATTAAACATTTTCAACGAAAATTTTAAATCATTATCGGCACAAGATATCCGACGTCTTTATAACAATTGAAGAGTAAAAGCGCTTAAATTAATCTCATTACACGATACTTTAATACTGAAGGTACGAAAATAAACAAAATTTCGTTTGTAAAATTTTATCTTCAGTTTGTTATTATTTCAAAGAAGTTTGGTAATGGCATTATTTATTTATCTGAATAAGATTGCTTAGAAACATTCGCTTATATCCCGGCGACGTGCTTTCGAGAACCTGTAGGTAATTAAAGTAGGTACTTAGATCGATTATTGGCAAAAGATTTCAGCCGATAAGTCACGCCAGAAACAGAAGAAAGAATAGAGTGGCGTGACAAATATTAGTACCACATACGTCACAAAATCTTACACTAAACTATAGTCCGTTTTCGTCATCCGTACAAAACTTGTAAACAAACCGCAACACAATTTTCTTATAAAACCGTCACATTACATGCTTATTACATTAATATCTTGGGCCGTAAACACTTTTTATGTCACACGAGTTTTGTATAAAAAGAAAAAACAACTTTTAAAGTATTATTTTGACACAAAATTGTTAACAACATTTGTGCGGAAGAGAAACACATAAGCATAGTGAAAAAATCTCAACTCCTTTCCTCCTTATAAAATAATTTTCATATCACAACTAACAGATTTCTGTCATCTTTCACGACACCTTGCATTTGTATTCTAGACCACCCCAACACAGAAAATTAATATTAATATTTATAATGAAATGCAATGTATTTTCAAAGTTCGATTTGAAACAAATTTGCATATTAAAAACAGCTTCTTAACACCTCGGAAATAATTCTTGTTCTCAAGAAATAGCTCTGGGAGTGCTTAGAGATGATAAGTAACTTTCACCTCAAAATCTGAATATAAATGCAAATGCTGGCTGATCCATACTTTCAATCCCGCGGCTTCTTTTGAGAGATTATTATAATTTCGTCCGAATCCTTTCAGCCAGAGTTACGGTTTCACGAATTGCACGAATAAATATTTAAGCACGATCCGAAGTTAGTTAATATCTTTGGTAAGTCTGATTTGGTTTTAACGCTTCTTACTTTGTTCGGTTATAGCTACAATTCTGTTTTTAAAATGGAAACAGTTTAATGCTAAGTTTAATTATATTTTGATGCTTTTGGTTTTGATAACTGACTTGCTTAGTCGAGATTAAATATGAGTTGGGGTTCCGTTATTTTATAAAAATAATAAGTGATTCGTTCATAGCTCGGCGGCTTGTTCCAACTGTAGGCGATTGAAAAAGTAATGCAACAGAAGGCACTGTCGGTAGAAGGACCGGTAGTGGCAAAAATTTTACAAAGGCTTTCGTGCTTTGGAGGGCACGTAAAGCTGCCTCGAATGCGAAATGGTAGAAGGAATAGTATTTAGATAAAGTGCAAGATATTTTCCATTCACGTTAAACTTTCAAATTAACTAGTCTGATGGTCTAGGGGTTACTAACTCTGATTACTAAGCTGGAAGTCGTAGGTTTGAACCTCGGAATAAACTTTTCTGCGATGTTCCTGGAATATTTGTTCTATGTCTGCGTGTAACAAAATTCTATAAATATATGTAAGTTTAAGCTAATGTTTAGTTTTGAATCAGATGGTCGTGTGTGAGTTGTCCAGAGATGTTTCTTTGTTTTGCTATCTAACGTTCGCTATTACGTAACCTTGCCGATCGAGGTAATTCGCTGAGTTATAAACACTTCTCGTGGCAAAGCGCTCTTCAAAGAGTCACGTTTTCTCGCGATCTTCAAGCGGTAGAACATGAAGCGCGAACTCTACTTGATTAGGGAACATAAACTATTCTAGTGTAGTAAATGAAATGCGTTAAGGATCACGACAAAATATATTATAAAGGACGTGTTTACTTTGGCCCCACTCCCTGCTAAATTATTCACGCATTATGCCTACATATTTATGGCGCACTAGTGACCCTTGTGTGATGAAAGATTTATATGAACAACTTTGAAAGTGTAGGTAAGTTTTTGGTATGACTTTGTAGGCATAATATATTCATTGTCGATGTATGTGTATGTTTTACCTGTTGGATTTAAGGTAGCTCTTTGAACGATGATTTTATATGTAAGATAAGAAGTTTGAAGGTATTGTATTGAGTGAGGAACTTTTATATTTTGCCGTACCTGTGCGGGCTTTAATTCTATGTAACTGTATGAAGTGAAGAGAAAAATGTACTACGGCAAATAAGTTGTAGAGTAATATCTTACAGAATAATAATAAAATAAAAGTAATATATTTTATAATTTAAAGAAGAAACTACTTCGTTTCTTCTTTAAACGACAAATAATAAACTACAATGACTGTATAATACTGTCTCCTTTTGATGTGCTGTTTGCTGTTAATGCGTTAAGGGCTAATGGTGTTAGAATTGACATCGGATTGCTCGACTATATACTCGTTTCTTTTCCCTTTATTCTGTCTTTTCTGCTTTTTTTTATCTTAGATAAGTTAGCACTTAACGACGATCTCACCTGATGTTAAGTGACGATGAAGTCTTCGATGGTAAAGTGCGCGTATTCACTCTTGACTTGAAGAAATTTATATTGTAATCAAACGGGATTATATATTATATAGATATGTATAACAATAGAAATTTGTTTATCACCTCGTTCTTGCAGTCAATACGTTGGTGACATGCTGGGAATTGCTTACGTCCAAGGGCTGTGTTAATCACGGATGACCAGCCTGCTCATTAACCTGATTGGTAAAGTAATTTACTATACTCGGTGGAAATTCGATCTGGATTTTTTTATACAAACTTGACCATTTTTTTGATTAAAATTCTAGATCTAATTTTCACCGATATATATGTATTTATTAAGAAAATATTTTCGTTAAGTGAGATGTTAGTTCCTATGATAAAATAAAAATTTGACTTTGACTTTGCGTTAAAAACACCAAGGCATCACCGAAGTCACTTATCGATGTCAGTTGTATAAATATAAAAATCTGGTCTAGAAATAATTAAAAGTTTAATTTCCTTTCTCCAGTCGTATTGTATAAGCATAAATAAACTTATACATTCACGAAGGATATCTACCGATCCATGAAATATTACCCGCCCAAGAGCAAACTGAAGTTTAATAAGACTGGAATTATGAATTCAAAGCCTGCTTCATCTTTTTATTATGTTGAAGAGTTTATATCTCTTTAATTAAATATAATTAAATTTATCACATAACTTTTATTAACTTCACAGTCCTAGCGTCATAGAACTCCTTTTGCAAGCGAATAAACACGAGATATACGGAGCGGAAATACTACAAACAATTGTTTTAAACAAAGCTGAATTCGCTCTGGTGAATATATTTTTATCTTCTTGGGTATATGCTGTTTATTTGTCGAAACTTAGACCGCTCCTTTAATACAAATATTTCTGTGCATTTTGTTATCGCATGCAGTGTTCCTAGATTGTGATTAAAGATTATGGTTTGATATTTTATTTTAGAATGAGGATTTTTTGACATTTGGATAATTTGATTAATTTCTCTAATGTAATTGAATCTTGGTATTTATTATTTATAGTCTCCAAATATACATATAAATTAAGGATAACTTATGACATGTGTATTTCAATTATTATTATTGGAAATTTAATTTAACTTAAATTTGACTGTAATTCTTATTGATACTATTGTTATGATTTTAAGTTTCATATTATTTTGAATTGATTTTAAATAATGAATTAGGTGATTTCTGTATTGTAAGATGTAAGTATTTGAATTAAATAAATTAAATAATTTATCTTTACTCTATTTTTAACCTATTAGCCTTTAATACTAGTATGAGTAATCGTATTGTACCCTACTATATGTGATCAAGTCTGAGAAAGTTTGGGTTTAAAGTTTTTGGCTTATTTATTTTATATTTATTTATAATAATTTATTGACACCAGAGAAATATTACAATAATATAATACAATTATTTCACAATTCCTTAAATGAGGGTGCTATAAAGAATTTAATATAAAAAAAATCATTATTGGATGAGTCCCAGAATAGCAATTTATGTATATAAACGCACCTTAATTCTAATAAAAAGTTCTCGCGCCAATAATGGCACTCTTTATAAACGATGCTCTCATATTTTTAAAATTGTAACAAAAGCGCGGCAATCATTCCCGCGCGTTGTTTATCCCATATCGTCCCTCTCTTTCCCGCAAGCGCTCTTTTTATATGTCGCTCTCTGTCACCTGAATGCAGTGAAGACGCTTCGCGCAGTTCCCACCGTGTTTGAATGTTACGCCGGTTTTTGCATTAATGCAAAAATTAATGAACCCGCACCGTAAAAGTGATATTCAAATAACTAATTGAGGACTCCTATCGTGCCCGCGAGTGCACATAACGCATTCATAAATAAGTGAAGATTAACAATTTGTGCCTCTGAGGGAATAAAGGTAGAGATATATATATTTATATATATATACATACATATTTTGTGCTCACATGTGGTATTCCTCTATTCTTTTCCATTACATATTTTAGATTTTAAGTATTTGGAATCATATTGTTTAAAATATGAGTGTGACGGACGGCTACGTCACCAGAAAAAAAAATTGAAACTATTTTTTTCCCTTATTTCAATTTAAGGTATTAATTTATTGTATATGTCAGCACCATCGGCTATTTTCTACTGAACAAATCAATTAGCTGTGGTTTTCTTTGAATAAATTTAAGTCATGTAATTTTTAGAGAATATAAAAAAAACTATTGATCCTAAAAGCATTTGCCTCCTCTATAATGATTGACAAAATATTCTAAAGAGCCAAGTAATCTTGAAATAGCCAACTAGTCCAGGTACATGTCATCCTCGAGTGCCCAAGAGGCCATGACAAAGCGAATAAACGCGCCGCGTATGTCGACATAATAGGAATATAATATTACACTTACAGGCTGTATAGAGAGCGAGTTGGAGATAAACTAACCTATGTACTATATATTATATTTTGTATAATTCTAAGAAGCATCATTTCAATTATAACAAGGGCCCTGTAGTTTAGTGATTCAACTTTCGAAACAAGGGGAGGGACGCATAAAAAATATTTTTATTTTATTTACAACATTTTTATTTTATGCATTGTTCTGCCATATAAATGACTAATTTTGCCTGTTATCCTGCGGGAATAAAAACATTGTCCGGGATATAAAAAGCGTCCAAAAAGTAGCCCGGTTTTATACCTACAATTACGCCTAATGTTATCTAAATAAGTCTTATGATTTCAGAGTTGCTATACAAATTTTATCCTGCTATAAACTCCTATGAAAATCCTCGGTAAAGTGATTACCCAACACAAAAATAATTTGTTAATTCGGATCAATAGTTGTTAAATTAGCGCGTAAAAATAAATAAAAAAACAAGGAGAAGGTGAAGAGCAGTTTTATAATGTTTGGATAGATTTGTGATGGATGAATAAATGAATATTCAGGCACAATTAATATTCAGAGAATTACGACTTCGAAATAATCAATTCGCAATTCCAGCCATTGTAACCATATGATGGTAGGGTACTAAGTCAATAATCGCTATTAGATGTGAGTATAGCAAGTAGGATATTAAGAATACCGTGCATACAAGTAAATATGGGAGCTCGTTAAAATTGTTAAAATACCGTGAAATATCTCGCAACGTCGGACACCCTTGGGACGACGGGATTTCTTAACGATGAGCTTTATCAGTCTCTTATATTTTTCTAATACTTTCCCAAAGGATTTTGCATCATGGATGCCTTCCAACGGTTCAGCGGGTTTCTTGATGGAATATTAAACGTTTAAAACCTTTAAGATATAACGAGGTTTAAGGGACGATGGGCCGGTACGGTCCTGTAATCGAAATTCCGGGGTGGGTTTTCTTTAACGAGTATGTTAATTGAATTGTTAGTTTCAAATTGTTTATTGTTCTGAAGCTAACAAGTATTAAAGCCGATTATTGATGGACATTGAAAAAGAAGGGTTCTAATTCTGGTAGTATGTTAAAAGTTAATATGAGATACCAATACCAAAGACATTGTATGTCAAGTCAAAGTAAGTAGAATAATTAATATTATTGCCAAGGATACTTTGAAATCTATTGTTTTACCATATGAATATTATAAATGTGAAAGTGTGTGTTTGTCCGTCTTTCACGTCGAAACGTATTGTTGTGTTTTTCATGTGAAGATAGTAGGTCTGAAAAGTGACTAAGTTGTTTCAGTGGGTAGAGCCGCGGGCAGACTTTAGTTAGAAATAAAAACAATATATGTATTTCTCCAAGCTGGTTTTCAACGCTGTCATGTCTAAGTGGTTTGCGGTATAAATGCTTAATTTAATTTAATGATTGCTTTTATCTATAACAATCTATCATTTGAAATGAAAAACATTTAAATTGCAGTGTATGTTACCATATTAGCATGTTAGTATATTTGTTTGTAACAGGTCAAATCTTGCAAGCTTAATTAGACCTACCCCCTCTTACACTGCGGAGCAGAAATTTTGCATAAAGTGTACATCTCGATGACAATGCATTTTTATTTAATTAAAACTTGTGTTTTTAAATATTTTCAATAAATCTCATTACGAGCTTATGCTTGCTGTTGTATTTTAATTTGTTGATTTATAAGGGTCAAATCTTGCAAGATTAATGGGACCCACGTCCTATTATACAGCAGAGCTAAAATTTTGCATAAGCCTTCCGTCCTGATGACAATGCATTTTTATGATCAGCATGACCTACGTTCCAGATTTGCTCCAGATAAGGAAACTCCTCAACGGTTCAAAATACAGCAATGATTTTTTTTGTATTAGGGCTCTGTAATCCTTGTGTTTTTAAACATTTTAATACAGCTTATTTTATATTAACACAGATTTATATTCGTAAACATACAAAACGTAGGTACCCAAAATAATTAATTTACGAAAGCCTTGCCTTATTTCAATTTGTAAAATGTAACGAAGGAATTACCTGAAGCAAAAACTCGGTAAGCACATAAAAGGTAAATATACAACATCGTCCATTTATAAAGGTCAGCAAAATTTTGATCTTAAAAACAAGTTTCCCCAATACATCCGTTTTGCACCACTGGCTCTGAATGTAAACAGTCGTAATAAAACAAACTTGAAGGTACAGAAGGGTGATTTAAGGGCAAGCTTATTTGAGACTTGCTTAACTAAATACGTTTGAACGATAGGCGACGAAGTATTTGTGTTTAATGTTTAAAGTTTTCTGATTACATATGAGAAAAACATTAATGGACTTTGGTCTTTTCTCAAATTGAGAAGGCTTATTGCATAGTCCTCACCGCTGCTCCAGTGCGGATTGGTGAGGAGTTAGGGGCTAGCCCAAGTGTCAGTTTTTTGTGCCATCCGAGGACCTCCGACTTGGTTTAAAGATTGTCATCTAGTGATAACCGGGATCACGGTTTTACGTGCCCTTCGAACCACGGAAGCGTTTAACAATTTTTGCCACTAGCGGTCACCTATCCTCTTATCGAACGCGCGCTGTACTTAACTTCACTGATCAGTTAGGATCAACGTAAAACACAGAACTATGAACGCTATGCTTCTAATTACATAACATAGAATAACGTTTATTTAAACTAAATTATTTTTAATTATGATGAACGAATACAAAAAATCGTGAACGTTGCTACCATTAGTTACTCAACAATTTCTATGAAGTGAAATGAAATGTTAATCAAGATGAATCTACTTAGCACATCCCTAAAGACCTTCAGTATTGGACTAATTCATTTATATTTGAAAATGCTACTGCATATTTTATTCGCTAAAGCAGAAATAGCCGGGAAGCCCTGGGTTAGAATCCTGTGCCCATCTCTAATTTATCACTTGCTTCGATGAAGGAATAGATCGTGAGGAAACCCTGATGGTTCCCCATATAGCTCTTTAAGGTTTATGTAATCTACCTACTAGGTGGTGGAGTAGACTATAACCATCTCATTTTGAAAGAAGACTAGAGCCAACTAGCGCGAATATGGGTTGTAATAATGATGGACGGATGATAGGAAGCGTTTATAGCCTCGCGCCTTGTTTCGGTTGGAAGTAATCGAAAAAGTTAAGCAACAGCGGGTGCAGTCGTTAGGGGGATGGGGGACCGCTAGTGGCAAAAATTTCATGAACCTTTTCGTGCTTTGGAAGGCATGTAAAGCTGTCGAATCCGTTGTTATCGTTAGATTACAATCGTTATGCCATGTCGGAGGCCTTCGACTGGCTAAAAGGTTCCGACACCTGGGTTGGACACTAACCCCGCCACCAATCCGCATTGGAGCAGTGTGGTGGAGTAAGCTCTAAACCTCTTCAGTATAAGTAGGGGCCCGTGCTCAGTAGTGGGCCATCAATGAGTTGAAGCTAATCATGATGACGAAGATATCGTATTGGGAAATGGTGGTACGTTCCTAAGTTTATTCACAAATACAATTTTTTTTATGTGATAAGCAGGCAAACGAGCAGACGGGTCTCCTGATGGTAAGTGATCATCGCCGCCCATGGACGATAACAACACCAGACTGACGTGTTACTAACACGTTGCCTGCCTGGAAGAAAGTAATAGACACGCATACACAGTGAAGAGAAAGAACCAAGGGAAGCAGTGCCAAAGCAACTGGGATCCATAACGTCAACAACTGACCCCAGATACATTAACAACATACCACTTCAGGACGGGAGGCAGAAGAAGAATGGGGAGGAGGATGAACGAAGGATGGGGAGAAAAAAGATGATAGTAATATTTGAGTGTGAGGAAAAATAATCAAAGGAATAGTTACTCGTCCACACTACACAAAATACCTTAATAGACAACATATCAGAAGTCGTCCAGTTGGATGAAAGAACCAAACACGTGTGCGGAATTCACGTTTGCACGTTTTACAATTTGTTACATCGCTTAAATTGTAATAAAGCTACAGAGTAACGCATATCCTTGATAGAAAACTTCGAGAAACTTCTATGACTACCCAAACAAAAATAGACCTTAATACACTAGTTTAAAACTCATAATCAATTGCAGTGGTACTAGTCCAACGACTTTTATCAGTCTAACGTTTCGAGTTTGGTTTATAGAAAGAGGTGTACAGTAAATCCCAGATGGATACAGTACGTATTTTATTTACTTTAACAGATGACGTCATTATTCGGTAAGTATTGAATATGGTAGTGTCGTGAATGGTGCGACAGAAACTAGAATTGCTTGGATTTTTAGAATCTGATTGCATACCATGGAAAACTTTTAGGTTATTTCGATTTGAACACTGAATGAGATTTTTCAGTGTACTGGGTAATTTTATTTTCGTACTAGCTTCTGACTCTAATATTATATAATCCATAATAACATTAAAAACGTGAAAGTGTGTGTTTGTGTCTTTGTCCGTCTTTCACATCCTTGGCAATAATTAGGAAGGCAGTCAGTATGTCCTCAAATAGGAACAGCTTTAAAACCTTCCATCCATCCTCACAAACTTTATAAGATATCCATCCTTCTTTCTTTTACTTCCTTTCTTCATTCCTTTCATTTCTTCCTTTCGCCGAAGCAAGTAATAATTAAAAAATCGAGTACTACTTATGTTATTAGTTTAAATTTTAACAGAATAACCCTTATTTTGACATTATGAAAATATGCCTGCTCTGATTTTTGAATTAGTACAAAAAAAAGTATAGTAATAATTAATATAATATTTTAATACGCCTTCAGTATTCAAACCCAGGTCTCCCTTTCGAAAAGTCTAATTCAAACTATTAAGCTATCACTTCTTTTAAAATGACTCAGTCTAAAATTCATTACATTACTCAGTAGCATCGTAGAAAATAAACGGTTGAAATATTTAATGGCGTCTGTACTTTATTACCCCGAAAGCCTGTTTATAATTACTCCTATATCATTTTAAACGTATGTCAACAATAGAACAGGGATCAGACATATTTATATATTCTAATGATGTATGTTATATATAGATTCATTTGTTAAATAGCTGACAGGGTAACGCCTTAGAATTAATCTATATTAATATTGTAAAGCTGAAGAGTTTCTTTGTTTGCTTGAACGCTTTAATCACAGGAACTACTTGTCCGATTTGAAAAATGATTTCTGTGTTAGATAGTCCATTTATTGAGGAAGGCTATTGGCTATATATCATCACGCTAAGACTAATAGGAGCGGAACGCCAATGAAGAATGTTTCAAAATCGGGAGATTTTTTCCTATTGAGAGTTTAAGTTTCGCAGAGTTAAAGTTTCGCAAAAATCATGTATGACAGAAGTGAGTTAAAGTAAACGTTAATCCAAAGTAACTATTCCACGCGGATGAAGTCGCGGGCGAAAGCTAGTGTTATATGTATATTGGGTTAAATTTTGGAAATTTACCGCATTATGCAACCCATAACCGTCCCACTACTGGACTCGAGTCTCCACTCACAATATGAGAAGTACAGCACCATTGCCCACCACGCTGGCCATTCACCTTTGAGAACTCTTATGGAGAAATCTCAAGAGTGCAGGTTTCCTCACGATGTTTTCCGCACCGTAAGCAAGTGGTAATTAACAAACACACTGAAATTTGTTAATTCTTACTGTGTATTACTTTAAAACAGTGAAAGTGGGCCACTTCCACGTAATAGCCTGGTGATTTGAACACTAGTCTCTAGAATGGGAGACCCTGGGTTCAAATCCTGCGGCGCGAACCTCTATTTTTCAAAATTAAGTGCGGAAAAGCAGTTGATTGTGAGAGGAAACCTGTGTATGAGACAGCTATGGGTTCAATGTTATTACATTCTTTTCAAATATTGAATATTTATATCTAGTAGAGACAAATCCAATAAATCAAAAATGAAGAAATAACATATCTGACCAGCAGTCGTTGGTAGTCGTTATTGTGATATAATTTTAACAATTATATATCACAATTATTTAAATTTTATATTGTTTAATATAGATTATTTTAATATAGTTGCTCATTACTAGCAAATTCCATTAGAATCGCATATAACTTAATCGATTTATATCTTCAAAGTTGGAGTATGACCTCCCTAGGTAGAGTACGTAGGTAGTGTTGTATATACTGGTAAAAACATTTCGTATTGTATTCAGATTTCAACCGATATGAATAAATCTATTAGGTTCATAATATCCAATTTTTTACTGATCCTGCCTTAAGAAACATTAAACTAAGTCATTAGTAACAAAAAGCAATTTCAAAAGACAACATTACGAAGGACGTATTTATCAAATTTGTCTTCGGGAGACGGGACGGAATATCCCGGGCCAAATAAACTGAGCGGCGCAATTTATCAGAATAACGAGCTTTTTCGAATCTCCTCTAGGTGACACCCGGTTCATTTATTCCTTTTTTTCTTATCCATTTTATCCGTTTCAACTCGATCACATGTAGGGCATTATTCACGCGTCACTCCTTTAAACCGTTATCGTAACTTCGTCGCACGCGAAAAAAGAACTATTTTTCAAATGGGGAACGAATATGTAATTCAAAACCGCTGGGGTGCTTTGTGAAGAATTTTTAAAGTATTTTTTTATGTTAACGATCTGGGTTTAGTTTCTTTTGCGAAATATCTACGTATTTTAGAGTTATGTAGGAAATTCATGACCCATTATTGAGCATGGGTCTTTCCTCGTATTGAGAAGGCCTAGAGGACACTCCATCACTCTACTGCAAAGTGGATTGGTGGAGAAATTGGTAGCCAACTCGAGTATCGGAAGTTTTTATGTCGCCCGAATTTAAAAAAAAATTAAGAATAAGGTAATGCTTGGAATCGATCCCGCCCGATGGAAAGTGGCGATGATGTCTAAGATATTGGGCGCCCTAAGTTAGTAAGTGCCTGTTCACTCTTCTCTTGAAGACTCCTATATCGTGGGCGGGAACACAGACGCAGACAAGTTATTCCAATCCTTCGCAGTACGCATAATAAATGGTGAGGAAAACCGCGTCGTTCGAAATGCAGCGTTCACAACAGAAGGATGGATACCGGTCGTACGCCGTGTTGTTCGATAGCGGAAGGGGGATGGAGGAATAATTTCGAACAAGTCCTGCGCACACTCTCCAAAATGTACCCTATAGAAAACCGAGAGAAACCGAAATTTTCGGACATGTCTTAACGATTTCTATCTGTAACAATAACGATAACAACTGACACCCACGGCTTTACATGTCCTCTAAAGTACGGAAGTTCCCATGAAATATTTACTTCAAGCGGCCTTTCATCCTCAACTGACCGTGCCCGCTGTTGCTAATACAATATTCGTAATAAATAGCATAAAAAATCTTCAAATATTATTGTTATTTATACACATTAAATTCTTGTAATGTTAGATGTATTAAAAAAAATATATACACATAGACAGATCTAAATATATTCAAAGTCAAACAAAGCTTGCAATTAAAATTAAACTATCACCGACATTTAAAATTTAATTATTTAAAAGACCCGCCTTATTGTTTTAATGACCTATTATAACAAGGAAACCTTCCATTGAATGACCCGACAGGCACTTGGTTTTTATTATTTTTAAAATCTAAATTTCAAAGTCTCATCATAAAAGATTTAATTTCGCAAGACCATTACAAAAAACAATAGGAAAAATATTAATTGCATCCAGTTTACTCTTAAAAGGAGTAAGAAATGAAGCTTACTTTTAGCTTCTCCGAAATTTAATGCCAGTTAAGGATCTTAAGTGTTTATACTTCATTTGGTTAAATCTTTACTGCTTCATCGTCGTTTGCAGTTAAAATAACAAAAGGATTTAGAGAATTGTCTCACTGAAAACGAGTAGCACATAGCGATCAAAATATGTATATTTGAAAAATCTGCAATAAAATTTTCGATTTTTGAAAACATTTTATACGAAATTTTAGGTGTTATTCTAAAAACCACAGATCCCGTCTGCAGTTGAAATTCAATTTAAAACTATATTGTTATTGATATTGTAAAATTTCTGTGTTTATGTGTGTGAAGTGTAAATGTGGGTGAAGTTTTTATTTGACTGTCTGACTGGCGCTGACTACTAGGCCGTAGGTTCGATCCCCACCGGAACCGCCTTTTATGTGATGAGCAGGAATGTTGGTTCTGTATCTGTGTGCAATAAAAATATCTACATGAAGTATGCATTTATAATTATATACATATGTTTATCAGTTGTCTGATCACCAAAGTACGAGCAAAACTGCTCAGTTTGTAATCAGATATCCGTGTGTGAGTTGTTCTTAGATATCATAGATTAATTATTCCGTAATTTAATGTATTTTCAATGCTTTCTTTCTTCGTGGAATCTTTAACTGTGCCAAATTTTATAGTCTTCCGTTTGCGAAATTTTCGTAGAAGTATAACATTTTGTATCACTTACTATAATATGTATGTATATATGATTTTAAACTCGAATCTTCGTGGACTATGTACATTATGCTGTGTTACGGGTACTCACGATACATGTTTTTTTTGACAGGTTGACAGATGACAAACAAAAACAAACTACATACAAAGTAGGCAGACTAATGTATTAGTGTCAAGTGACATCCATCGGTCATCTGCCAATCTGTCAAAAGTGTCTCATCGCCACCGAAGTTTAGCCGGGACCATGATCCATGCAACTGGGTCGAAGTATCGGCGCAAAAAACATATATCATGAGTACCCGTAACACAGCATAATATGTATATAGATAAAATTGTTATTAAGCTTAACATATTAAATCATGTTAAGCTGA